>CAXAMN010022028.1:1489604-1500792 GCA_963970005.1 Durusdinium trenchii | reverse complement strand
CCCCCCCCCCCCGCGGGTTCAACTCCCCCCTGGGACGCTTCCGGTACGTGCTATAGTGCTATGTTTAGGTGGCAGGTGAAGTAGGCCACTGTTTGAGTTTGGAAGGGGGGGGCATGAAACATGAAATTTACGCGAGGGTTCAAGGCTTCAATGATGAGCATCACGGGAAGTCAGAAACCAGGCATATCAGATACACATGCCTTTGAGCTTCCTTCGGCATCTCAGTGCATATGGCTGACACTTCACTCGACAAAGATGCTCAAACAAACATACATAAACCAGGTGTATCTGATACGCCTGGTTTGTGACTTCCCGTGATGCTCATGATGCTGCGTTGCTTTTCTTCAGTCCCTCATTACATATACATGACGATCCAACAGCAGATTCAACAAGCTCACATGTTCATGACATCGACATCGATAGAAGAAACCAAACAAATCATGCAAGCAGCTTTGTTTTGCCTCTGGGACACCTCTTGGGCACCTCTTATGGCATCCACACTGGTTCAACTCCTCCGTGGAGGTTTTGGGATACGGATGGATACGGTGCAACAGATTCAACAAGCTCACAGGTTCGTGAACACATCGGATGCATCGAACAGTGTGGCAAAGTCCAGCCACGCTTCCTTAATTATCGGGGACTTCAATTCTAAGGTTGGCTGTGTCATTGCTGTTTGTGTGTCTTACATGTTCACAACGTTTTACCTCATGAGCATTTGCCTCACTCCGCTTGATGTCCCACCAGTCCGGATGCACCCCTGCTAGCTTTCGTCACCTACCCTCGGCCTCAAGTCCTGGGTTCCCAAGAAGGAACAGCCTAAAAACATTGCAACCTTTTGCTAGCCGCTTGTCCCCTCTGCCATTTTTGAATAACTCAGTGGCCAGTTGTAATTCAAAGGACCCCAAACAAACCGACCTTAGAGATTGACCTTTCGGAGAACTTTGAAGCGGGTTGAGTCTGAACAAAGTCCCACATCGGACATGTTTTCCTTTTTCAGCCAACGGTGTTTCAAGTGGCAAGAATAAACTGAAAGAACGCAAAGGTGACCGTCAACCACCTCATGTGGTTCTAACCCTACCGCCACTGTTATGACTATTACCCTTCTATGCCCAACTGCTGTGGCTCGCATGCCCAGTAATTAGGGTGGTTTGGACCCTGACAAGCACCGGAAAAATATGTGACATGTGACATGTGTGGACTTGTCTGATAGATTGCTGTTGGGGAATCGAACGTCGAAAACGAGATCTTCAGAGATCTGAAGCCCTGCTATATATATATATATATACCCTAGGGATCCAAGTACCTTCTCAGAAGGCACTTGGACCCTCCAAACCCACCCCAAACACCTTCTGAGAAGGTACTTGGATCCCTAGGGATATATTGCGTTGTTTGTTGTTCCGTGCGATTTTTTTGGATGGGCGATACGTTTTTTTCAAAGCTCAAGAACAATGATTGTGCTGTTTTCAACCACCCCATGTGGCGGTTTGACAATGTTTGATATAGTATCTTATCCCAGTTGACAAACTAGTTTTGTGGGGAAGACTCGCTTGGTCTCGTTTGGTTTGGTAGATTATGTGTTCGCGTGGAAAATGTTGATCCTTGACCTGAGATGGGTGTCGCATCATAACTACTCATCCCAAAGTGATCGCGCGATGCCGGTCTCTTGGAACTGGGGAAACTGATGTTCAACACACACACAACGAAAAAGAGAAAACATTATATTGTGCTCATTGTTTCTTTTATTTGTTATCTTGTTTCTATTAGTAACAAGTGCATCGCTTCTAGTAACAAGTGCCTTACTAGTAGTAACCAGGTATCTTTTTCCTTTTTTTTTAACAGACCGCCCGCCCAACTTGACACATGCGGCGGTCTGTTCCTCCCGAGGCCCTCGGCGGCCTGTCGGGCGAGTGCCTGGCTTCGCTGCGTCTCGCCCCTGGGGCCTCGGTGGCCGAGCTGAAGCGGCTCGTGGGCGGCGCCGGGCCAGCTGCATGGCCAGATAGACAGGTCGGGGGGAGAGTTTTGGGGATGGGAAAGTGACTCAACCCTGGAGATTTTGGGATCCACAGGTCTGTGGATGTGGATTTTTTGCAGCTCGGCCTGACGTGGAGTCCCTGCCCCGAAGAAAACGGCACCAAAACCGAAGTTGCTTGACAATTCAAGGTCCAATCGACCAGGATCCGAGTCCTGGGGGTGCCATGACGTGCCCTTGTCGCCAGCGAATGGATTGCAGATGTTCGCCCGCACTTCAAACGCAGCTTCAGTAGACAAGAGGCGGTTTGTGTGGGCGACATGAAGCGATCATGGTAACCTGGCCTTTGCGCACGGAGTGAGAGTTGGATTGATAGGAAACGGCGCAGGATATATGCCCAAAGACTCAAAGATAAACAATAATTATGACGCCTAAAGACGGTTGTAGCTCTTTCACAAGGAGCAGGCACCCTAGTTAGGTCGCTGGCACAAACGACGAAGCTTTTAGTTGGAACTTTATCGATCTTATTGTTGGCAATAAGGGCCTTGTGCAAGCGACGAGCACCAGATTTTGGGCCATCTTGGCTGCCGTTTCACGTTAGGAGGCTTGTATGGTCATGAAACTTCACATGGAATCCCCAATCAATGCGTTTTGGTACATTTCTTTTCTTCTGGGGTGTCTTGGCCTCCCAGTTTTGATATGTTTTGATAGACATGGGGATGAGTCAAACAAAAAAGTATAATATACAACAAACATATATATATATAATATATACATATATTATATAACTATATATATATGTGGATTGGCTGACCTCTCCGCAAAAATTAATGTTCTCTATCGTTTTGCTTCTTGAACACCGAAGCATGTTTTTAGAGCTTGTTGATGAATAACACCCCCCCCAGGCCCCCATATGAAGAGGTGTTACACTCCAAATATGGGACACCTTTTGTTCATGAAGCCCCCTATTTACGATCCTGATCGGTTTATGACCTCCGGCAAGCAACCTGTTTGACGCAACCAGCCGCGTCCCCGAGGTGAAGCTCTTCCATGAGGGGCAGCAGATCTTTAGCTCTCAAACTCTCGCAGAAGCAGGGCTTAGGATCGGATCAGGGTCCGCGCGAAGAGGTCGGCCAGCGCGAAAGGTCGTCCTTCTGCTGCGGCTGAAGCACACAAAGCCACAGGAGCCGAGCTCTCTCCGTGCGTGCAACGGGTGTTCCACCTGGGTTTCGGGTGTCTTTTGTAGAAAAACACGTCCCAGACATGCCCCTGATTTTATATATTTTATGATAATTGTTTAACTTCAGCGTCTCACTGCACTGCAGCTTCGCACTCATATATGTCTGCAGAGGGTGAAAATATGAGTGAATGTGTTCGTCAGGGATGGAGCCGAGATACAGATGATTATGGTGCGATCACAACAGCTTCTGGCAGGACTGACGGTATTCATTGAAGAAACAGGGACAAGCGCATGTCAGCGCTAACCAGCCTCCTACTAGAGAAACTGCTGCATTTCTTGGCCGACATATGCAAAGGAGCCATGGATGGCGCTGGAAGTATTTGGGACTTGGAAGAACACACAAAGGTGAGGGGAAATGGTGACGGAGTCGCTTTTTTTTTTGTGTTACACAAAGGTTGATTGAACGTATATTTGTCGATAAACTTTTTAGAACATAGATTTGCGCATTTGCGCTGTATATACTTCCGAGCAATGTGGCATGCAGTTGGGCCTCTAGCTACTAGACCATGCAATGCCCGATCTTGCCACGTGGAAAGGTTGAAAACAACTCCAATAGTACACTGTACATAATAGATCGTATACTTCTTTGTAAACTTACCCACCCTCATCCTGTTTGTTTTTCTTTTTGCGGGAAACACTGCAGTCACTTTGATGTTCGGACAGGGCTTCGTGGTGAAACAGGAAAACCACCCATCGAGTTCCTGCTTCGCAAGAACAGCAGCCCTCACACCTCCCCAAGGTGGATGACTTTCACCATGGAGCGGAACTGAATGCGGCGGCGGTTTCATTTGACGGTGCTCTCTTTGCCACCGCCGGCTCTGATCGCCAGGTGGGGCCAGATCTGGGGCTGTCGGTGTGAAATCGTTGAGGGATGCCAGACTCCTAGCGCTTCTAGCTCCATGCAGCCCAGCGATTAGGAACAGGCGTTATAAGTGGATTTACGATGATTTACGTGGCAGAAGAGTTCGACAAGTTTGATACTGAGCACATGAAGAATCATCAATGAAGACACCTCACTAGCGCGAGCAGTTTAGCGTGAGATGCACGTCTTTCCACAGGATTCCAGGATTTGGACTTTTTGAACGCCAACAAACATTTCTTCCAGACCATATCAAGGGACACATCACTTTTCAGTCGCTGCACGGTGCTTCAGCAGTGCCAGGTCGCCATTTGGCAACGCGACGCCTCACGTGACTCTGGATCGCCTCACGCGACTCTGACAGGGCACCGAGGACAAGTCTATTCCATCAGCTTTTGTCCTGTGACTCCCACCTTGTTCTCCGCCAGCGGCGATGCGACCGCTCGCTTGTGGAGCCTTTCTTCCGGTCAAGAGCTCATGTCCTTGAACTGGCACACTCGCGACGTGAACACCGTCGCCCCCGCGCCGGACGGCCACGTCTTGGCCACGGGATCCGACGACTACTGCTTCGCGCTCTGGGATCGACGCACGGGCGAGCGGATTCGAAGCTGGGATGGCCGCCGTGGGGAGGGACACTCGGGGCGCGTTTATTCGGTGGCCTTTGCGCCGGATGGGCACTCCATTGCCACCGGTGCGGTGGATAAGAAGGCCAAGGTGTGGGACACGCGGACTGGAGCTTGCCTTCAGGCCTTTACGAGTCACACAGACTTGGTGAACTCAGTTTCATTTTCCCCAGATGGCAAGCTGCTTGCTTCTGCTTCGGACGACTGCTTGGTGCATGTTTGGGCGCCGGGCACAGCAGAATTACTCGCCACATATCGTCACCCTAGCAACGTTTTATCCGCCAGCTTTGCAGAGAATGGTCAGCTGGCCACAGGTTGCGACGATGGAAAGATTCGACTTTGGGATGCTAGCTCCAATGAAGAGCTTTCAGAACTTGTTGCATCCGTCGCAAAGTGCGCCGGCATCAAGTCTGTCGCTTTCATCCCCTAGTTGCCGCAACGATTACAGTCGCGCTCTTGCATAACAAGTGCAAGGGTTAGGGCATTCCAGACTCATTCCTACAGAAAAGGGCTTAAAGAAAGCCTTCTTCTTAGGATTTCTTACGGGTAATCCCACTTTTCGGCGTCGCTGCCCTTGGTGCAAAGGGAATTTTCGCCTGGCCTTCAGGAGCCGGGCAGCCTCGCCTCGAGCCTCGCCGGGCATCTCCAGGAGGAACTCAGCCCTCAAAAAGGAGTGTGAGGAATACGTGAATAGGATTTGAACTTTGTTACTGCAAGTCATTGTTTGTGTCGAATATTTGTGATATTTTGTGATTCTTATTGTGAAAACGAATAATATTGAGATATATAACATTTTGTAGTATATGTGACTCTATGACGTCCGAGTGTAGATCACGCAGTGGTTTGCCCTTCACGTTCTTTTGTTTGCTTGCTATATAAAACAGATAGGTACCTTGAGATACCTTGACTTGATATACATTGATAAATATACTTGTATTGATCATCTATATCGACATCCTACAGGTCCTACATCCAACAGGTGCGAAACCCGGTGTTCAGAAACCACCTGCACTGAGCAATTACGTCATCGCCCCTGCCAGGTGACGAGAAGGCGCTGGAGCTCGGGGGCCGAGATCCGGTGATGCCGTGTGATGCTGGTGTTCATCTCTCCGTCGGGTTCTTCACGCAGCGCGGTCCACGGTCCACCGGGGGTTCTCCGAGCCGATGCCGAGGCTGCTCCCCGCTCGTTGTCGCACCCTGGCGGTGGGCGAGGGTGACTTTGCCTTTTCGGAGGCGTCCCGCTCTGCCGCCGCGCCCGCGGGAACGCTCTGCCGCGCTGCGTTCGTTCGAAGAGCTGGAAGGGGTCCTTGCTGTGGTTGAATGAGAAGTCTGAAAAGCAGGATGTAAGGTTTCAGAGCTTCTCTGGGTGAAGACGGCTCAGGCTTCATGTTCTTCATATAATTAGTTTGGACATGTCCAATCATCCAGGCTCTTGCGACTTCCAGGGCTTGCAGGGCTCGTGGCCTAGTGGTGACCTGCTTGGAAGCTGAGGCTGCGGGTGTTCGCACTTGGGAAAAACTGTGAAATACATTGAAATACGACAAAGACACATCCACATCCCTCCATCCAAGCTAGTGGACCATGAAACACATGGAACCTTGTTACAGATGTTCCTCCACAAACAGATACAAACAGTTTCTTTGTTTACTGTGTATCTTCTTTTGAACAGATTCTTGTTTGATTCCTGTTTTCGATCACTTTCGATCGACCCAGTGTTGGGTCTGATACCGCCGGTCTATGCCCGTCGCTCGGGTTTTGCGGCCGGTCGCCACGAGTCGGTCGGGCACGTTTGAAGAGGAGAGCGACAATGGTCAGGGAATGTGCTCTCTGGTCGCATTTGGTCATGAATCGACATATATCGAAATGCAATTGTTGAAGATTTGGACGTGTCTTAAGTGATTGAAGCAGCACAGTTGCAGCCAATTCTCAGGGACACAGCAGAATTGCATGAATCGCGGTCGCGCTTTTGTTTGCGGAATCGGTTTGAGTTGTGTACAGTGTGTTCCACTGTCCTTGATCCTTTGTGATAGATAGCCCGCATTGTGCCAAAGTCCAACCGGCGTTGGCAGTAGAATGCTTCCATGTGGTGACTGCGCGGGCAGGCAGAGTGCATTGAGCAGTACGCTGGCTGGGCTCTCAGCATGACTTCATGTTGCACCGCATGACAACATGCAAAGCGACAGAGACTTCCAGGCAGAAGCAAGTGAGACACAGTGAGACACCGTACTGCTCGTGCAGCCCTTTTGGCTTGTCTTGAGAGCTTGGCTTGGATCAACGTTGCAGGATCGGCCACTTCAGCGTCAGCATGTCGGAGGCCGCAGCAATGATGCGTTAAGCCAGTCGGTCTACATCGCTAACGGTGGAAAGAAGGACCTCGGCGCAATTTGTCAGTGGCATGACTCCGTCAGCAAAGTTGTTGATTTTGGGCCTCGCGCCATCAATGATGAAAATCAGGGAAATGAGGCCAGCAAAGATGTCTTCGCTGAACATCGTCACGTGCTTCATCAGCGCACAAAGGTCGAACAAAGCCAACAGGACTGTGAAGACCGAGCGCCACATACAAGTCCAAAAGTAAAATGGCATGAACTCAAGATCCATGGCCTCCGATAGATCGAAGACCACAAGAGTGTACGCCAAAGAAGGGCCAGTTGCCCCAAGAATGGACAGCGGCTGCCCCGAGAATGTTGCGAAGAGAATACCACTGATGGCCGTTGACGTGATCATCTCCAACACTCCAAGCTGGCCTTTTGTGCCATCCAGGAAGGAGAGCGACTTTTGCACGTTTTCTCCCGTGAAGGCGTCCGTCCAATCATCGACAAAGAATGCACGACGCTTCAAACCCGCCCGCAGGACACCTTTGCTGTTTATCTACACCTTCGGACTGGCAACCTACTTGTCCGGGATGCATGCGCAGAACACCTTGGATGCTGCGACCAATTCGGAGCTTGTTGGCAAACTTTTCTGTGACAATCTTTCTTGTTTCAGCTTCGGCCTTGGCAGCAATCTGGGCCAGTGAGTTATGTCTTCGGATGCTCTCAGTGGACACCAGTTTCTCCCCGAACTTGGTCGTCGCATCTGGCGAGAAGTGCCCATGGACCGTGAATCCCAATGGTATCGACCGGCCAATCTGATCAGTGTGATCGTGAATAGGCCATCGATCAACCTGCAGAAGGGCCCAGGCTACCACTTGAACTTGTTTGTGCGTGGGGCCATCACCCTGCCAGTCTGCGCAGACTTTCAGTGGCCTCAACCGTGCCCAGCATCACGCATGTGATCTCTTTGACAACTTATGAAACCAGGGCACTTCCCAAGGTTGATTGAAAAGTGCCAGTGAAGGTGGTGGAACAGCGTGCGGAACCGTGTGCACCTCTACACCTTCATTTAAGCTGATTTGTTTTGGCATTCTCTGTGGCCTGAAAGCCATCAAAGACTGGAGTTGTATTTCCCTTCTTCATGGCTACCCTGGCCATCATCCGCAAAGCTTTGAAGTCCTTATGCCTGAAGAACTCGACCTTCTGGATTCCTACCCTGAAGATGATGACTTTGAGGAGGAAGTTCTGACAGAGACTGCGCAAGACTTAGAGAATCTTGGGAAGAATTCCGAAGAATGCGGAATTTCAGGAAGCAAAGGGAAAGGCAGAGGAGGAGATCTGAGATGATCCGAAGGCAATTTTGATTCCAAGCTGGCACGCTCTTGGCTTAAAGTCGGGAAGCCGTTGCTGGATATTATTTGGACTGCTTGGACAAGCAGGGCCATAGTGGCTTTGACGTGCCAATGCCATGTGCCTTGTTGTGCCGCCTTAAGCGCGACGCGCGTTCTTTTGCAATACTTCTTGGTGCCTCGCATGTCCCGCAGCAGGCGTCGTGCAAGAGAATGTATTTAGTCAGACTTCTATACTCACAGTAGCAAACGAGCAAAAAAAGGTACAGGGTGCGGCTCATCTTCCTTCGGCTGTTCTTCCTTCAGCGAGCGGGGAAGTCATTGGACTCTTGGTTCGGCTCCTTCGTTCATCTTCCTTCGTTCGTGATGATTTCTTCACACGTCACATTGGCATCGATCCGCCATTTTGGTATTATAGTCGAACAAAGACAAAAGCCGAGGAGTGCAGCAACGCCTTCAGCAGCTGAAAGAACTGGGGGTTCAGGTGCCGACTTCGTCCGAGAGGAATCATGGAATCAGAATGAGGAACCTTTGAGAAACGTAGAAGTAAACGTAGAAGTTGAGGTAGGCCACATGAGCTTTCCATTCGTGAAGCTGGAAAATGATGTGCAAACATAAGGCAAAACCATCCATAGCCAAATTCATAGCAGGGGGTTGTCCTATTTGGTCGAGGGTTTCTCAATAGAGTTGAGTTGCCCCCATACAATTGATCAATTGAACATATGCGAGAGGACTTGAGTCCCACCCATGTTGGTATATATCCAACTCGAAAAGAGACGTCGAACATGTATCTCCGGCCCAATCCGTGTTTGTTCAACATCCGGGCAGTATGAAATAAATGATGCACATTAGATTGTATCACACTGTAACTAAGAACTAAGCAAGTGATGCCTGGCAGACCTGAATGACTCCAAAAATCCCCACCACCGCCGTGTGTTTCTCAGCAGTTGCAGGTCATTTGTGGGGTGGATGCCACACAACTGGGGGCTGGGCCCTTGAAGGGCACCGAAGCCTTTGAGGCCCGACTTCTTCCGGAGAGAGCGCCGCGGTCGGCGGGGCCTTGTCTTCCGGAAGACTTTTGGCTGTGGGTCATAGCACCGGGGGACCCTTCTGCATCTTGAAGAAAGCAAAAGCGAGCAATCGACGGTGGATGAATAAAACATGCGAATTTCTCCGGAATTGTTACATCTCCATGCCTAGGGGTTTAATAAACAGTCTATACATGATTTTGATTTGGATCCAAATTGCATCCTTTGGAATTGTTTTGAGCCCCACATCTTCAGAGAGTCTTCCACCCATGGCAGCGCATCGTCTTTAACTTCCCACTCTTGCCGATGAAGGTCCATAAGGCCTGTTCGGGCCTTCTCGCTGTGTTTCATCGATGGGTTTTGTCGATGTTGTCCTAGTTTGAGAACATGTCGAAAAACCTAACGCCACTGTGGCTAGATCTCAGTGCAGGTTTAAGTGTGGCAGCATCGCACAACGCCTCACGAACCGCCCAGCCACGTGCTTCCAACAACGACGTGCAGATTGCGAACCGTGCCATGCTGGTGGAGCTTGATACTGAGTCCAGAAGGAACATATTGCTTATGATGGCCCTTCTTGGCCATCGGGACCGTAGTATGGATCCATCGAAATATTGAGTTGATCCTTCATTGATTCATTGATTCTGAAGAGACTGTGTTACAAAGCCAGACACGACCTGTCTGGGACTGGAAGATTGACCAGACCTGTCCGCCCCAACCCAACCCAACTAATGAGCCCAAGGATAGCAAACAGGTCGTGTGTGAATTGGTACCGCCTGAGGTTTCTTCGGAGTGCTGCCTCCTTCCTAAGGCCAGTGCTGGACGGCGAGGTGACCAGCCGGTTGGTGACCGCCCCAGCAAAATGGGCTATAAGAAGTTCACCATTTAGTTGGTAATGATTTCATGACTCATGACAGCTCCTACATGCCCTACATCATCCTACATCATGCATCATCCTGATGTTTTTTTGGCCTTTTCAATGCAACACCGAAGCCCAACACGGGCACAGCAGTGGTGAGACCGCGAGGCCCAACTGCATGCTGCTTGTGACAGCGCATCACGTTTTGCACATGCCCTGTAGAGATTAGGACCATATTAATACATACCCCTGGAATCCCCTGGACATATCAAGAGGGTGACCACCACCAATCACTGTCAAGACCCCCCCTTAATATATAGTGCACTTGTTTCTTTGCACCCAAAGAACCAACGCTTGGCCGGTCAAGGATGTGATGGTACGTTTTG
Organism: Durusdinium trenchii; assembly: GCA_963970005.1. NCBI lineage: Eukaryota > Dinophyceae > Suessiales > Symbiodiniaceae > Durusdinium > Durusdinium trenchii. The sequence continues at coordinate 1,490,170 of CAXAMN010022028.1, read as the reverse complement.
GACGCATGGTACGTGCCCACAGATCGTCCAGAGGATGGCCACGTCGCCACAGGAAAGATGGTCTCGTGCTCATTGCCAACAAGGACCACCGCCGTGCCATGCCGTGTCCCGCCTCGCAAGCGAACTCCTGATGTCAGGGGATGTCAGAGTCGGCCGCCCGCTGCCGCCCGCTTGGTCCGTGCCGTTGCGAAGGTCACCGGTCAGGCCGTTTCGGCTCCAGCCGGGGGTTCACCATGCTGAAAAAACCACAGAAAAGATCAGCAAACGGCAAGGCAAGGGTGTCACGTCACACTCCCGAAACAATCAGGCGTCGGCATCCTGAGATGTTCCACTGGTTTTGATGGTGTTGTTGAATTGGACCTTCACGCCAAGAAACAAACGTATTCAGCTTAGACACGTCACTGCAAGGTTCCACAATGGTTCATCATGATGCACAAGAGTCATGAGAGATGGAGTATCTCAAGTGGGTTAGGTCTTGAAGCAAAGCAATGATCATCCAGAGTTCATATATTATAAGATTGTGTTGAGATCAACACTTGGTAGCTTGGGTCTAGTAGACGTGGAGG
>CAXAMN010022028.1:1430459-1477042 GCA_963970005.1 Durusdinium trenchii | reverse complement strand
CTGTTGAAGGCAAGTGCAGCGGATCCTACACCCGGAGCCTTTGGTGGTGTCACCCGCTTGCACACTGCAACACACATACAGTTGTCAGGTTTGTTTTCTGGAGGATTGATTGATTTGCACATTTTGAGGCTCAACCATCACCAGGTGCGGCCTTCTCTTCGATGAAATCGCAGGCGCCTTCTCTACGGAAAACACCAGGTGTTACACTCCTTGACGTTTCGGCGTGTTTGGTTCAAGGCCAGCGCTGTGGCACCAGGATCTGTTGCTCGGAAGGAAAGCCATGAGAGCTGGGGTCCTCTTGTGGCACCCCGGTGGACCTGCGAAGAACGGAAGAGACGGAATAGACCGACATGGTCGGACCAAAGTGGCTGTGGGGCTCCAGGTTCGGGAACCCCACAGCCACCTGAATCTCATCTCATGTCCAATGTCACTCAGGCTCAACTAGGCGCAGCACAGGCGAGCGGCTCGTGTTGGAAGAACCACGTTTTCATATCGTTTGCACGGGTGTGGACGGGCTGTTTGATGCAGCGAACGGCAGGCCGCTCCAACTCCTGGTTCTGGCGCAGTCGCCTAGTTGCAGTTTTCGCTGTTTCGGCACCGAACAGCGCACGCGTCTACACAGGGCGAAGCGTCCCAGCAAGCGTCACAGCGGAATCCAGCAGTTTTGACCCGGCTCTTGTTTTAATATTTTTTGCCGGGTGTCGTGGCCCTGCTCGTCGTGGCGGTAGATCTTTCACTCGGACATGGCTTAGCTGGAAGGAGGTAGATCTTTTCAGTCGATGGCTTTTTCGTGTCTTTATTTTTGTTGAGCCGTGAGTCTTCATCCCATGATTTGACTTGTAACATCCATGTGTATCATTGGCGGTGGCCTTTGGTCGTGCGCTGGGAGAGAACTACAAATTCCGGGGGGCTGCTTGGGTATGTTCAAATCAAATCCAATCGTCAAGCCAGTCGGCTGAGGCACCTGCTTCGCAGACAATGCTGCGTGGCCGCAACGCAAGTCGCGAGTCGCAACTAAATACTTTGGGAATCTTTGATTGAGAGAAGATTCAAATTCACCTTTGCAGCTGCATGTAATTCCATTGTTTGCTTTGCAGAAGAGGGCCTTGCAAACTCCTGGTCCTAAACTAGCAGCACATGTTGCAGGAACGAACCATCTACACACTTCGATATAGAGTTCGCTTTAGTACTCACCTTGGAACAGATGCTGGCTCTTCAGCACCTTCGCCAGCACTTGACCAAAGCATTCTGACAGGTTGGGCACGGGGTCTACTTGGCCAAGTCCCAGCGGACCCAGTTGGAGTGAGTGGATTTGGCCAGCGCAACCACCCACTCCAGAGGCCGCGGTCACGCTGCCCTTGGACAAGTCCAAGCAGCTTGGCACGTCGCAACTCCCGGGCGAGGCAGACGACTACCTTTCACGCGGAAGATCGACTCTGGGAGAAACCAACGCGGGTTTACCAGGGAGGTGTTTGGGATTGTTTGGGGTTCATGGCTTTTTCATGGCTTTGGACTCCATGTTTTCCCATGCCGACTCCATGACTCCATGATACTCCATGACTCCATCCCTCACCAGGTCCCGCCGTTGGGGTCGCGGGGACTACTTCGACGTTAGTTTTTTTGCGTCGATTTTTCTCGTGTGTGAAGGTCGAAACACACACCTGGCAGCCTGGCACAGTCCGACAAGATCCGAAAAGTCATGGTTTGTGGCTTCTCGAATGAAGCTGAGCCCCTGGAAAGAGCTTGTTGCAGAACACCACTGGTATAGGAATGAGTCTATGATGTTCAACTTGCTGGATCCCTTGGAGTCTTCCTCGGTTCCCCAGGTCGACTCCCTCCTCACGCAAGAAGCTGCTGAACCAGGACGGGAGGGTTTCAGTGGGGGGACGTGGCGTGCGCTCGGATCCTCATCTCCTCGAATCCCCTCGGATTCCACCGGATCCCGGGCGCCCCGAGGAGGCGGCGAAATGGCGGCTGCAAGATGCGCTGAAGATGTCAAAGCAGGACCGGACACACCGCGCTACCGTGCCGCCGCGCTACAGAAGGGACGCGTGGACCGGCTCGGCTCGACTCGTGGCGGAAGACACCGAACCCAGTCGCGGTGGAAACCGCTTTCGTGTTCGCGGTGTTCCGGAGTCGGGTCGGTGTGGTTTTGGTGGGTGATGTTCTACAGAAATCGAGCACGGCACCGCTGCGGTCTGCGTCGTTTTGCCCACATCGCTTGTCGGTGCAGGGCGTGCTATTGGGGCTCTTGCCGTCGAGCTCTGCATTTTAGCAAAAACATCCTATGCATGTAGCTCTGCTAGGGGGGGGCTCTTTTTTCGCACGTGTGTGGCTATGGTTGAGCTGCAGGGCCACTTGGGAGAGCGTTTTGGAGGTACATTTTTGGATGATTTTTCTTTACGTCGTGCTTGCAGGGCCACTGGGGAGAGCGTTTTGGAGGAGTTTTTGTGTTTTGGGGTGGTTGCTACGTTGATTCTTGCTCGGCTGCAGGGCCACTGGGGACAGCGTTTTGGAGGTGTATTTTTGGAGGGCGTTTGGCAATGCCGAAGTTGTATCACCATTATGGGCCCCAAGGTAGACGAAGCTGGCCCCAAGATGGCTCCAACGCAGCCGTAAGACAGCCAACCTGCCTCCTAGATGGCTGCACTTGTCCCCCAGTTGGGCTTGTCGGTGCAGGGCGTGCTATTGGGGCTCTTGCCGTCGAACTCTGCATTTTAGCAAAGGAATCCTATGCGTATTCTGCTAGGGGGGGCCTTTCTTTTCGCGCGTGCGCGGCTATGGTTGAGCTGCAGGGCCACTGGGGAGAGCGTTTTGGATGTTCGTGCGCGGTGTGGGCGGCTGTCGACGCGAAGCGTCTTGAATAAGAATTGCGAGCTGTTTTTTTCCAGACTTATAAGTGATCATATGTTGAACATGTTGAACTATTTTAATTTTGACACGATTCAAACAGCACAGCAGTATACGCCGCTATGCCGCTATGCCCCAGCGGGGTTCCGAATTGGCATCACACCGCCAGGACCCTCATATGCTGTCCTCTGCACTGCATGATGCGAAAGACAACAACCTGGAACAGACAGCTCCAGAGCTCGTGCGACAAGCTGAAGATGCTCTGCAAGAGGTGCGTTCGACTGCGAGGGTCGCTTTTGCCCCCCCCCCAAGTGTCGTCCCAGTCCACACACCCACACACCCACCCGCACCCGCACCCCCGCACCCCCGCACGCGACACACAAGAGAACGCACCAATGGCGCAAGTGCGTCTGGAGCAAAAACTTTAGGTCAAACCGAGAGAAAAAACTGTTTCATCCGGAATTGGGACTTTGCACTTCGTCAGAGGTTGCATATTGTGTTTGTATACATGTTTCATCATGTTTCCTACTGTGCATGGAAAAAAAACATTTGAACAACCAACCGGATGAACTTGACCGCCGCCAACCCAAGTACCCAAGATACTTTTAGCATTGGGGACACGAAAAAATTGTTTCCGCCACTTATACTATGCACATATTAGGAGTAAGAAAGGGGTGCGTATTGGAGCATAGGGGTGCCCATTATCCACTCACTTAGGGACAAGAAACCACCCCGTTGTGACTCCTGGTACATGTATCGATATGAATGTTTATATTCTATATATTTTTTTGTGTGTGGTATTGGACGCCCGTGCCGTATGCAGCAGAGTTGCTTGCATGCAGAGCCTGCCCTCTACCCCAAATAATTACAGTGTCGTACTATGAATGTATCTTGATTTAAGTTATATATTTTAAGTTTAAGCGAACAGTTACAGGAAATCTACAGCTTTGGGATGCTTTGGGATGTTTTAGGAGTGAACATTTACGGTTTCCTTATGTTTCCTTAGATGGTTGTTTCAATTTGGCAGGCATGTTCACTATGGTTCACTCATGCCAGGCGCAGATGGCCAGCCAACGTTCAGCTGCAGAGCGGGAATTGGACACTGCAGTTGCCACTCTGTCAGCTGATTTGAACACGAAGGAGCAGGGTTGGGACGTTTAACAGGATTGTCATTGAAGCATCAATCATCAGTCGGATTCTGAAACAGACTCTTCATTGTACAATGCTAGACATCAAACTCCCAATTTCCCCATAGTCCAACGACAGGACGTCGATACTGGGCGCTTGTCCCAGCACACGCAGCTCCTGCAACGCGCCATTGAAGACGCCACCGCCGCCGGTTTGCAGACCTCCCAGGCGACGGCCCGGGTCGGTTCCGACCGCCCGGAGGTCGACTTGGGGTGGGACACCGACCCGGGAGTTCAGTGGATCACCTGGAGGTCACCTTTGAGAAGGGACAAACAGACTGAGGGAGTCAGTAGAAGGACAAGGGCCCCGAAGCACTGGGCTTGTTCTTTCGTGAGGCCACAAGGGCAGTTCCTCTCTAACAAACATCATCTACTATAGGGTCAGTAGCTTGTGACGTTGTGGTGGTTTGACCTACTGAAAACAGGCGGATGGAGTGTTTTTTGGAGGGTTAGAAAAGGTAACCAGAATTGTTCCAAGCTCATGCAGGAATCGAGATAGAGAAAGTGCTGAAAAGCCCGCAACTTCATGGTGACATCTACTGTACCAAGGGTCGTGTTTCATAGAATGCCATGTTGACGTTCTTCTTCAGGCAGATGAGCTCCTGCGCCAGGCAAGTAGCTGGTTTTTTGTTGTTTGCGCAGCATGGCGCAGCATTCCGGCTGGACACGGTCGGCACCGGACGGGTCACACTGGTTCAGTGAAGGATGGTCACCCAGTGGAACAACATGAGTGTGTATTCGAATAGGGAGACCCCCATCCAATGGGTCTTGAGTCATATTTGTTCCTTCTTCCAGGGAGTCGAACTGGGAGGTCTCCCCAATTGAATACGCACCCAATGCATCAAAATGCACGTGGCTGTGGGGTGTGTCGGCACCAGGAGACCTATTATAGGCACGAGGTTACCCTACCCTACTGTATCCTCATTGGGTGTCGGTCGAACTCGCTACATTCGGACTGTTCGGGTGTGGGGCCACAACCCATCCCCTAGGAATGAGAAACGAGCACTTGCCGCAGGGGAAGAGACATGAAGAGACCGGTTCCAAATCCGGTTCCAAATCTACAATGCTGATCATGCATTTGCTGCATGCAGATTCCATAATTCATCCATTCCATAACTCTGTTGTGCTCTCCTGCGTTATAGTTTGTCTAGGAGTTGTTTGATGTTTGCACCGCAGAGTCGTGCTCGTTCCTGACAACATGTGGCTAGATGTGACGAAAAACGGGCTCTCAGACAGTCCTGCTGCACCGGCCTTTTTTTAAATCCTGTTTGCATTTGACTTAAGCATCTCATAGCAGACCAGTGCATCTGGCGGTTTGAAACTGTTATTGGACACCTTCGGCGCCTTTTCTTAACCCTCAAGCGCCTTGGGTGACCGTATGAACCTGAGGCTCAACGTATCACAGAAGTGTTTGTATAGTTTGTAGCCTCAAGCGCACCAGAGGCAGAGGACGCTCAAAACTCTTTGCGAAGGCTGGGTCGGCGAACCCTGATCGGCCGTGCCTTTTTTTTGTTGGTAGGGACCAAGATGAAGCCACAAACCGCTGGTCCCAAGGCTGTTATTGCGGGAAACAACTCAACCGATATTCCCCTACGTCAGTGCTTTTTCAAGCCAGGTTTCCTCCTACAGCTACGCTCCCGGAGCAGGTGCTGTGGGACTGTTTGTTCCTCAATAAGGAGAAAGGTATATGAATAATTAAGTAACATGAGGAATTAATTAACTGGGAAACTACTGTCTCCCACAACCAAGCTGAAGATAGCTGAAGCCATGTTACTTCAGAAGTGGAATATGAAGGATTTGCGTGAAGATTGAACGCAAAGCATACATGTTGTGAATTGATATAGAGTGTACTAACAGTGACAGTCTCGAACAATTCTGCCCCCAAAACATTGAAACACGCTCGAAAGGACCAAGCCGGAAACCACCCGACCATCGCGAGAGGCACGAGACGCGCCTGCACAGCCTTTTCCTTCACCCTCGAGCGCTTTTGGTGCAGAGGTGCGGCGGTGTTTCTGGGGACGAATTTGTAGTTACGTTTGACCATGCTGTGTTTTTTTTTTTGCGATGTTTTAAGGTAATTTTCTTCAAGATCCATGTGGTTTTCGGTAAAACTGTTGCAATCATAGCTGGTGTCAATGGCACATGTGAAGGCCAAAGAGACCGATGCGCATTGGCAAGCCTTTCCTGCACCTTCTCCCCAGCGGCAAGCTAGCCCGGTTGCGGAGGTGGGAGTAGAGGCATTGAGCCACGTAGTGTAAAACGATTTCTTTGTGTGCGGAATGCACATGCTAGTTGTAGTTACTTCTCCTTTCCATCATTGCAGGTGGGAGTGCCAAGGCACCTTCGCCCTGAAATACCAGCAAGATGGCTGTGTGTAGAATATGTAATTGAGATCTGAGAGCAACATTCGGAGAAGTTTGTTGTTTTCATTATCATCACGATGTGTTTATGAGCACCCTTGTTGATTAAAAGCGTACAGACAAAGTGACTCACACCATCACATCGGTAGTGAGTTTGCAGCTTTCCTGCCGGAGAAACCCTGTGAAACAGAGAGAGATTCAAATCTCCATGATGAGACGGAAGGCCAAAGAGACCGATGCACGTTGGCAAGCCTTTCCTGCACCTTCTCCTGCATCGCGACAAACCAGCCCGGTGACAGAGGTGGGGTCGGAATTTCAGAGCGAAGCATGGTCGGTTCTTTTTTGGACAGATGCGGGTTCACTACCATGCAGATTTGATCATGCCATATTATTGTGTAACACTGCAGTACACACTTCTATTTTCGCTAGTCCGCTTCACTTCACCCCCTCCTTGGTCGCTCGGTGCCGGCTTGCATTTCAAGTTCCCGGTGTTTCGTGGTTTTCGTCGTGGTAGCACCGGTGTGACGTTTCTTCCAGGTAGCACCCGCTGCTTCGATCCAGATGAAAGACAAGGTGCAGACGGCAAGAACTGCTGCAAGAACTGTAGACCGCCCCGGCCACTCGTTCGTCAGACGAACGAGCTTAGTAGAAGAATGAGGGACGTTCGAGCCCAGAGATTCCTGTGGATCCAGCCGCCCTCATTCCCTACCTGAGCACCTTCCGGACCAGTCAGTCATTAGTTGCGAATTCTGCAGACCAAGTTCCAGCCGTTTCTAGAGTGACCGACCGTCCTGCAGGGGACATGTGAGCCATGTGAGCCTTGCTTTGATACAGTAGTTCCCCATGTGAGCCTTGCCTCCCTTCACCACAGCTGGAAATTGGACTTTAAGTCATGCCTTTTGTTCGATGCTTTGGTCCGGTGGGAACCAACCTGGACATGTGGCATGTTCCCACGTCTGGCACGTCCTTCAGAGGTGGGGAAGCTTCTACAGACACTTCTTGTAGGCTGGGACGAACTGTTTGACAACGCCTCACCTGCGAAGACGTTTTACGTTGCTGTGTGAAAAAACGCTACTCTTCAACAACCTAAGCAGTACTTCCTGAGTCATGATAAACAATGATATAACCTAAACACATATAAACATCAGCATGTCCAGATGTCAATTTCTCGCAAAGTAAGAACGTCCTCAGGTGGCAGCACTTCAGAGCAACTGCGTAAGGCCGTGGAGGTGGCGAAAGTGGCAGGCAGTGTGCCCCGAACGGGCTTGAAATGGGCTGGAAGTGTCTTAAATTGTTTTCGGTGGCATTTTATATACCGACCTAAGTTCAATGATGAGATGTCTTCCAGATTAGACTCTTGCATTCACTAGTGGAGCTATCAGAGATACCAGATGATATATAAGCTGGACCATGCTGGACCTTCTGTTAAGGTGTGCAAATGGGATACCTTTGGTGTGCAAATGGATCTCGGTTCTTGATGTCTCCGACGTTTGCAGAAGTGTCGTGGTAGCTTGGTACTTCAAGTAAGCCATTGATTTCGCCCTTCATCACCAGGGCGTTCTCCTGTTCGGAGAGGCCAGGTGGGTGCCGCACCCACTGACCCAGTCGGAGAGGCTGTGAGGTCGGATGGGCTGTGACTTGGCAGGTTTGGATCCTGAGCGATGTGAACATGCGCTGCAGGTGGCAGAGATGCTGGGACTGCAAGCCGACGCAAGCTTGCTTGAGCTTGCTGGGAAGCGAAGGTTTGAGGTGCAGAAGGTGATGTGCAGGTCGGTTCGGAGAATGTGTGGCCAAGGACTAGATAGAAATGACTAGAACTTCGAAACAATGCTGTTCTTCAAGCTTTTGAGCTCTCTCAAGAACGTTATTCCTTGAATCTTACTGTAACAGGGCCGCCTGCGAATGCTGCCTGTGCGCTTTGCCACCGAGGGAGCGGAGCTTGGCGCACCGAGAAGCGGCCGATCTCCCAGACAGCGATGTGCGAAAGTCAATGGAAAAACGATCAACAACAGGCCCATCCAGATCCATAGATTGAACTTTTACAGGTTCAACACCCCGTTTTAGGGTGTGTCACTGGAGAATGAGTGGTGTGTCACTGCAGGATTCGTTGAAGGACTGAGCATGGTTAGGACGCATATGGACTTCTCCTTTAGAAGACTTCACGTGTAACATGGAGACCACCTCTGGGCTATTAATTAAGGGGATTCAACATGATTCAACCACTCCATTTCTGGGTGGATTCGTTCGTTGTGATTGTGTGTGTGTTGCCATGTTATTTTACAACAAAGAAGGGTCTTTTCCCCAAAGACGCACCGTCCACACCTGCCAGCCCCTCCGTCCACGAACGCGGGGGTTCGTTCTTCACCTCCACAGCTCACACCAAGGCGGCGGCCTTGAGCTCGGGCGACGGCGCGGCGATGCGTCACGCGCTCTTTCACCTGGAGAGCGCCGGTGGCCCGGCTGCGGATCGGCGACAGATCCTGCAGGTCTTGGAGATGGCGCGAAGGCCCAGCGAAGGTGAGAAGAAGGACAGGTGGTTGAGTCGAGTATGATTCGTCAAGACGAACACCCTCATGTGAGGCGTGTGTGGGTTCGTCATCAAAAAAAGCCTTCAATGGATGGAGAAAAGGATACAGCTTCATCAACAGACTACGTTGTTGAAGGTTGAGGGTAGTAAACAGTTCTACATGAAGCCGCACTGCCTTCCGAGGCTGGCAAGGGTTCCGTACCTTCATCGTGCCAGCTCCGGAGTGCAGCGGATCGCGAGTCGTTCAAGGCAAAAGAAGAGTCGGGCGCTCAGGACTTTGATTTGTGGGCTGGAAACAGCACGGAAATCATACAGAATGGTGTGCAACACTAAACGGCTGTGAGAACACTAGTGAAGGCTGTATCCACTCCGGAAAGATTGGAAAGCAAACATAGACTGGACGCACGCGCAAGTTCACCATCATTTGCTCAAGCCCTACAACACTTTGGACCAAGGCAACTGTTGCAGCATCTCAAAGAAGTGGGGCCCTTTGCCGTTGCAGTCTAAAGACTTGAACAAATGTGAACGACGCATCCAGACATATCGAGACCTTTGGGGTTTCGGATCACACTTGATTGCTTTGGGCTTGAGGGCCTTGATAGTAAAGGGACTACTTTCAATCGAGGCTCGTGAGCAGGACTTGGAGGACTTCCGTTTGAGCCTCAAAACTTGCATGGCTTCAGAGTCCTTCCATGTGAGGAGAGAACGAAGACGAAGAAACGCCGGAGAGGGAGAATCGAACTCCTACCTGTCCCCAGGTCCCATGGACTGAAGCCATGTCCAGGCACTAGCCTGACTCACCCCGGCTGTCGCACTTCCCCAGGATGTCGCGTGATGGTTCACCCAAAAGGCCAGACCAAAAAGCTGAGGTGCAGCCGTCAGTGCGTGGACGCAGAGCCGAGCGGGTGTCCTAGCAAAGGGGATGGCGGGAGGGCTTTGTCTCGGATTGCGTTGGTTTGCATCCAATCCAAGCCACCAAGAGCCCATGAGAAGACACCATGCTTGGATTGTTGTGCCGCAAGCAGTTTGGGGCCAAGCTTGTGTCCAAATCTGAATGTGAGTACAGCTCTTGCCGTGTCGATCGTTTGATCGGAAGATATTGGAAGTTTTGATGTTTTGCAGCGTTTGAATTCAATCCAGTGCCACATAGCTGACAAATGTTGAAAGCACTCGTCACACACGCAACCTCCTTATGAGCCATGAGATTCTGCGCATGGTGGTTCACACGGTGGGCCGCACCAGGTGTGTTTGCTTTTCCGACGAAAAGATCGAAAAGGAGGAAAGTTAAGGAAAGCTAGCAATTACATACTGTTCAACGTTCGATGTTTTTTGTTGCTTGTACAAGTTGTTTGATCATGTTTGATCAAATACGCAAAGGTTTTCTTTGGCCAATTGTTTCACCTGAATTGACAAAGCCAAGATCCGAGGGAGAGAGGATGGGAGACGTTAGCAGCCTCCGAATATGTGAGCCGCTTGTCCCGCGGAAAGCCGCCGATTCTGGCACGGACCACGTTCCACCCCAGTGGACGCTCAGTGCATCTCAGCCGAGGTTTCCTTGGTTGAGGGGATCGATGTCCGTTTCGTCATCGTGCTTTGCAGGTGAGTTTGACCGTTTGACCTCATTTTACTGGCGTGGGTCATACAAGAACAGCACTCAATGGGGTACAGGACCAGGTTTGGACCTGCGGGTCTTGAGACATGGAGGGAGAGGAGGATTGTATTGGCTAGCGGATGAAAGGATGAAAGCAGGATCTGGAGAGTACGTAACACATGTGGCCAGTCGTCACAGTGACCCGGTGCCTGAGGTGACGCGTTAGCAGAAGCGGTGAAAGCGCTGGCGCCGCCGGTTTTGGCTGGAATCTCAGTGAGAGATGAGTGTACCATGATTTACCATCCAGTATTCATCTCTCAAACGTTCGGCCCGTTTGTATGATTGGAGATTATTGGATTGCTGGTGATTTGGCGCAGGAGTTGGGGGATCTCCAGATTTTGGATCACTGTCGACTTCCACCCAGGTCCTGGACCGGCGTGGACAGCAGCTCACCACCGAGGACTTTGCCACGCTTGTTGCTGATGTGTGCGAAAAGCAACGCGCTGGGACTCCAAGTGGGCTTTAAAAGTATATTATTCATCAGAAGTCCGTAGAGAAGCACAAGTTAAGGGAATTCAAGGGCTCTAGTCAGACCTTTCTTTCGAGAGTATTGACCCCAGGACATATACAGTATGTACCCTGTAGCTCAGCCAATGCCATCGATTTTGTCTTCTTTGATGCTATAGATCACCTCTCAGCTGTGATTGAACGCACTGACAAATTTGAATTGTGTGCCACACTTCATCCAAGTCATCTCAAATCCGCCTTCCACCGGAGCAGTTTTGCCCTGCGCTTCCAGGTCTCGTTCGTGATTGGGGGCACTGATGGCCTGCCAGCACTTCCAGAGCACTTTCCGTGAGGTGCTGAGAGAATCTGAGGGTGGAGGCTCACCAATTTGTTTAATTTACACAAGCATCTTGAGGGTGGGTGTAACTATCCGAGGTGCTCTCCGCAGCTTGTGCTTTACTTGATAATTTTGACTTTCTCGCGGGCAGTCATGTCACTGTTTTTCATGTTTCATGTTGCTGTGAGCCAGAAGATTGTTGGTGCCTTCGTTCCCTTTGTGCGCTGAGGCAAATCTCCTTGGGCCAGATGACTTTCCCGCATCGCGTGGCTCGAGTGCTTTTACTGGAGCAAATCTTCCGTGCCAGAGAAATTTGGGCCAACTCAGGCTACCACAGGCTTTGAGCTGCCTGAAGCTGGGATGAAGCTGCCTGAGAATTCGAGTTCAGGCCACCTGAAGTACGAGAGCAGAGCTTTGAGCGATGTCAAGTGATGGATAATGGGATGAGCTGGCGATTTGCAAGTAGTGGCCACATCAAAAGTTCATGCCAGATGAACCCTGACATGGAGCACCTCTCGCCGTCATGATCACTGGATGTGGAAGAACACAATGGAGCTGCAACTCGGTCGACAACAACAACTGACTCCGCGACCGCCTTTTACGACAGCAAAACGTGGAGCAGCGAGCCGACAAAAGTGGGGCCAACGCAAGGCGGACATGCACATGTTCAACCATACTGTTGGATACTGTTGGTAGGTCAAGGAAGAGTGAATAGTTTGTCTCTCATGTTTCTCGGAGATTGTAGAAGAGTCCGCCAAATTCAGAGAACCAACAAAGAATGTTCGCTGAGGCACGGATTTACGCAGCACCAGATCCAGAACCAGATGCGAGATCAGGTCAGCAGCCGGCTGTAGCTTCATTTCTAATCATTTCTCATTTGCTTTTGTTGGGTGCCGGTGCCAGTGCATGTCTTGACTCGACTCTACCATTCTTTGCTCGCATGTGCTCGCCTTATACATGGGCTCACTGTTTGAAAAAGCAAGAAAACAGAGAACTTTACAGTGGGCCTTCCCTTCGGTTTTTGATATTATAGATATATTTAGGCATAGTTAGTTGTTTTTTTCATTCGTTTACAAATGTTTACGATTTTCAATACAGTTCAATACTTATTGGTTTTGCTTCTTTGGGGGTACCATATGTACATGATTGTATATGTAACTATGTCACATATCTATTCTTATAATATATGTATACTTACTGTATACATGTACATTATATTATTATGTGTCATACACCCAAAATTATGACACAGAAATACTTATATAGAGGATTTGATGACGGAACCCCATTGCAATGAGATGAGATTCAAGGTTGAAGATTCAATATTTCAGCATCGAATTCTTCAATTTCAAATCCAAGATTCAAGAATTATTTCCTGAAATCTTGCGTTTTGAATCATAGTACAGTAGGGAATTATTAGAGCATTTCAAACAACAAACACGTGTTGCAATTGCAATGTCGCTATTTGTGGGGGGGCTGCTCTAAATCATCTCCCTTGGTAGTCCCTGGCCCTCATGACTCACTACTCGTTACAAGTGTCCTTTCTTTCTCGTACAACACTTGCTTTCTCATGCGAAGTATGCGTTTAAGAAAAGACAGCCGGTATAAGAGTTTCATTGAATAAGAGCTTCACTTATCGATCAACAAGTTTCCAGATCCAAGTCCAAGAGGAAACACTTAAAACAACTAACTTTCTTGTGCTATTTATTCTGTTTACCAATCACATTGTTTTTGCACAAAACAGATTGGAATTCCACAGTTTTCCTCTCTTTGTTGTTCTTTCCTTGCTGATATATTCTGTTTGATTTCTCTTTTCCCAGCATCTCTTCCATTCCTCAATGCGCTTGCCTTACTTTTAAGCAGTGTTTGTTGTTAATATGTGTTAATGCTATTTTGTTAGTTCTTTCCATGTGCAAATAGGTTCTTGAGAATCACACAGAGTTACTGTAGACCAAATGTTAAAGGATTGCATGGCCGCTTGCCTGGCAAGCAAATCATCATTCGATTCTGGCAATATTATGCAATTTTTTGCTTTGATCCTTTTCCCCTTTGGGTTAGTCTGGTCTATTGTTAGTTAATTAGCCTTTTGTTTTGGTACTCAGTTTGACCCCTGCTTGTCAATTGATTTGTATTACATGGCTTATGTCTACTTGAACGGCAAATTCACCAATGAATATTCTAGTTGAAATGGGCAAATAAACCAGAATCCTACTTCTCCTTGGAGATTCGCTCTCAGGAGAGGAGAATTGGCTATAGGTAGAAATGGACAACCAAATGTAAAAAAAACTTGAGAACACTATATGTAAAGCAATAGTAACACAAAGCACCTAACTAGTTAATCAGCTTGAGATTGGCTATCGTTGTCAGAATTGTCTCAACCTCCCTGATTCACCATTCAAAAGTTGTCCACAAATCTTGAATCCTCCAAAAGTAGTTTGAAAAGGTGGTTGTTGTTGGTCATAAAACGTCTCAGTACAGTACAGGATTCAAGAGCTCCTACTCTTATGCCACTGCAGAATTGAAATATCCTAGAAAAAAACCTACTTCTCAACAAGGCACCTCGAAAAGTTATGAACTGTTGAAACATGTTCTACAAGAACGAAATAAGATTGCACAGAACTTTCTATTTACAGAATCGTTTTGCTGGTCTCTGCACATTTTAAGTTTTGCTGGAATAAAGAAGCACAAGGCGCCTGCAGATGGTTGCAGAGTGGGAACTCAGACTGATTATGTTTAGATGAACGTTTTAGGGATATTTAGTTCGAATTGGTTCCTCCCTGGAACCAAGAACCAAGATTGCTGGAAAGAATTATGCATGCATGCAGCATGCAAGAATGGTAGATCTTTGAGGGGATAGCTATATTATGGTAATTGTTCTATATAACAATATACTGGTGTGTGGGGGCTCAGACACCTTCACACTTTCTACTGCCACTCTTCTCCTGTCAGGCATGGCTACCGAGCCAACCACCAAAGTGGACGAACCGTGCCGGGCTCATTGAGTTGAGGGTTGGGAGAAGCTGATAAAAGCTATGTGTGTATCTGGAGATGTTTTATCAACGTTCCTTTTCTAGATTCTAGATGCTGCCATTTACAGCCTATAGATGCCTATAGCATATCATAGCATCTATAACCTATAGAGCTGAATTTCCTTGATCTACCTGCCTAAGTGGCTCTTGCAGATATTTGCACATAGTCCTTTCTCGCACCACATCCTCCGGAGTTTGTCGCGCCACATCGCACCCATCCTGTTCTTCGCAAAACATCTCACTTGGCAGTAGCGTTCGGACGCTATTATATAGGTGGAGGCCGCAAGTAGGTTGGAGGCCATCGCTACTAGTAGCAAGAAGCTACTCGGGTGGAGGAGTTGGTGCTCACTTGGCGCCGCTTGGCTTGACCCCGACCCCACGAACTACAGCTCGACGGGGGCGCCAATCCAGCGGCGTCTCGAAGCGTCCCAATTGGATGGTCGCTTCGCGAGGCCAGCCTTCCAACATGGATGGACCAATCCATTTGGCTTGGATCCCACCAGGGAGGCACCAGGGAGCCAGCGGCTGCGATCAAACCACCGAACTGATGCAGGAACTCTTAGTGGAGATGCTCCAAATGTTGTTGTGACTCATGCAAGCAAGAATCTTGAGACTCGCTCGGACTCACTCACTCCATGTTCTTTTTTTGAGATGAATATCCTGGCTACATCTGGCTACACTATTCTTACTAGACCCATGATTATTGAGAATGCATCCGAACCATTCCGAAACAATGTTCATGCTTTCAGCAGATTCTCGCAGGTCTTCAACCCCTTTCCACCGCCAGTCGCCGCTCAGCTGCATGGCACGAGTGTTGCCCTTCAACCCCGACCCTGACAGTTATGGGTTGTTATGGGAGAGTTTTTTCAACCAGCCCTGTGTTTTCATCATTTCGATGGAAGAAGCCATGATGGCAGAAGCTGGACTCGGAAGCTCGTTCGTTTCGCCAGCTCGTGAAACTTGGGTCCAACTCGGGGGTCGTGACCCAACTTTGGGGTCAAACGATGACTTCAGACCAGGAGTATGGTACTTTGCTGACCAACGCACATCATCGCGCTAAGTCGGACACTCAGCCGCCGCTTCGATGGTGCCCATGGCACTAATTAGCCGTTCACTCACGGTATCACGCTCCTTCCCCTTACACCGCACGGCTTGATGTTGGAGGCAACTCCCGACCACAAATTGGTGTCCAACCCGATGGGCTCCACTGCAACGGTTCACCGGTGACCTGTTCGATCCACTGCAGAAAACCGGACGAAAACACCTGTTTTGGTTCACCGACACGTCGGGTGGGTGATGCATCATCTGGCCAAGAATCATAAAGAATCGAGACGTTTGCACCAAAAAAGCGCAGGCCTTTTGTGGTAATGGCGTGTTTTTGATCCTTTTGTTAGCGTTAACGTTGCATAACGTCCCACGGCAGGCTGCAGGGGCAAGCATTTGAACATCCCGATTTCTGGCGAAGTTCAAAAGGGCAAACCGGGCGAATGGCACCCACTGCCATGCACTTTTAAGATCTTTTTAAAGACGTGCGAACCTAGCAGCAACACCCTCCACCTCCCAAAGCATGCTAAAGCTAATCCCAGTGGTACAAGTAGAAGGAGTTGGGGCTATATAATGAGGCAAGTCAAACAAGGTCAACCATCACAGAAAGATCATCCAATTCCGCAATAAACTGTAATGTCATATGATGTATCATGATGTCATATGATATCATGAAACCATACCTAGATTTGCACGTTCACTGGTCGTTGTCTTGCCACATGTTTTTCTCATCTGCGGAGAACAGCTCCGCCGTTCGAGCGCAAAGAATCCCCCCGGACGCGCCGTTGGCCGTTCTGCGGACGCTCTGAGCCGATCATGGGTCGCCAAAAAGGGCCGTGGTGATCCGGTCTAAGAAAGGAGGAAACAGGACGATTTCGCCACAGTTTTCACTGATGTGTGGTGGTGTGGTGGTTTGATGTGGTTTTTGAGGATGCTACCTGCTACACGATTCTTTGGATGTGGAGAAATCCCAGTTCGTGTTTGGGGAAGAGAGGTGAAAAGCTTTTCCCGGTTCCGGAGGCGAATCCAATGTACCAAGATTCCGGGAAGTCCTGATGTTGTTTGATCCAGAAGCATGTGGATAAGTGGATGTGGAATTTGCCGTTGTTGTTGATGTGGAGTGCATTATCCTCATGACTCATGATGGAGACGGTGATGCTGATGATGCTCTTGTTCAATAGGATCATCGTGCTATTGAAGTTTAGAGAATGATGATAGTGATGGTGATCATCATTGACTCTTGCATTTGGCTCCTGTGAAGTCGGTTGACGGCGAAGAATATGCAGTCCGTTTTGCTGGTGCGTGTTCTCAAGATTCTTTAGTTTGGCAAACCTGACCAAGCCCTTTCGAACTGCCCATGAAGCCCCTGTGCGTCCAAAGATTCATCCACCCCAGCGAAACGGTGAGGACAACGCCTTCCGTCCGACGAGCCATGATTTGCTTAGAGCCCACTTCCTGGAGCTCCTTTTTACCATTTGATCAAGATGAAGTCGTGGAGATTATTGAGGACTGCGCCGTCCTCAAGTGAAAGTCATGAAGTCTAGTCTACTGTAATTACTTGAATTAAAAGCCGGAGGCAAGAGTGTTGGCGAGCTGGTGCCCTCATACGAGTTTCTCAGAAGGCACCTCGCTCACTCTAGAAATAATTGTGTTTGCGGATTGAAAGAGTGAGACCACCCAGGACTTTTTGGCTCCAGGACACGTAGGTTGGAGGCCAAAACTCGCTCAAGCCTCTCCACATTCTAATGTACACATACCAGCAGTCACAAAAGGGTGCTTAATGGAGGTTTGGGGTGCCCATTATCCATTCACTTGCAGTAGGGACTAAAAACCACCCCTTTGTGACTCCTGGTAGTACTCCTGGTAGGATACACTCCTGGTACAAACACCCAATTGCATGACTGCTCTGAGTGATCCAGGAGGAGGTGAAACGTGATCCAGAGTTTCATGTCTCTCGACAAGTCACCCGCCAGCGGAACCTTGGATTGGAGATTCCTCAGGTGCCTTCAAGATGGGTCTTGTATGTATGTACTACATTGACCCCGCAAGATCCCTGATGTTGACAAATATGGCAGTCCTGTGGAGTGTTTGGGATATTGATATGCAGAAAAAAGACACACCGCCAAGAGGTCTTCAAGATCTTTGTACTCCTACATGAGAGTACCATGAGAGTAATCTTTCCCGACAGAGCACTTGAGGATCTCGAGGTATTTTGGCAGTTCCACGCTGGTCTTTTGGGAGGGTATTTCGCAAGCTGGTATAGTATACACCGAAGCTTTTGACTCTGAGTCACTTCAGGAAGTCTTCTGAAGCAGGAAACTTCCCCTTCTGGAATTTTGACAACGTCAAAAGATGTGCTGTAGTGCTTGAGTGAGTGCTGGAGTCTTGAAGTGTCAACAAGCGGAAAGTGCTTGTTGCCGTGCCAGGTGCAAGCCTTATTGGCCTCTGCGCGCTGTGTCAGTCTCGGGACTTCTTGTTCCGTTGCTGCTGCCTTGCAGGCAGAACCGGCAGAGCGTTAGAAGGTTTGGCGGTCAGATGATAGTCGTCTATGGTTATGTTGTCTTTGTTAGATGTTGGTGGCAAGTGTCGCTGTAGGTGACAATATTGGGGACCAAATGGGCTGGTTCGGAACCCATTACTGTATGCATCAGCAACACAAAAAAAAGAGGCGTGACTTAGTTATGACACTTCACAACATTATTTGCATAATATCAATAGCCGCGCTCCGGGTCAGGGACCCATTCTGTAGCCTTGTTTATATGTCTTTTTTCCTGCATCAGCGCACGGATGTGCCGGATGTGCACAGGCTTCCGCAATATCCTGCTTGGGTATGTTTTTTTTTCCACTCGTCATCGCTCGTCGGAAAACACGACACAGTAGCATTCCGGGCAGTTGGTATTGGGTTTGAAAGCTTAGGAATTATCAAGTTTTAGTTCATTCCTCTTCTTGTGCGGTGCAGCCACTGTGTTCCACGTTAAGCTTCAATTATGTTCTGAGTTCTGAATATAATTTGAATGTGAGGGTGACTTGAACCGAACAAGGATGCAGGCACTGCAGGCACTGCAGTAGCATGCAAGCAAAGCAATGCGTGGCTCGTGCTGAGGACATAAACCGAGCATGACCTTCCATGAGCACCAGGGTGAAGGTAGATGAGCACCAGGGTGACAGGTTCCATCGGATCTGGTGGGAGCTGAACGTTCGTCTCCCCTTAACGCTCGGTTCGGCCGCCGGGTTCACGGCCGTCGGTTCCGCAGGCTCTCGACCTTAGAGGGGAAGCAGGGCCATTTGATTGGCTGAGGACGTCATGCAGACCGGTCACGACTGGTCTTTTGTTTTCGCCCCTTTTTCGGCTTTTGAGTCAGTTTTCACATAAACTGGATTGGGTTCAATTCAATGATTTCCTCTTTCAACCCCAAGCAGACTGGTGAATGAACATCCGCTGTTTAGCTTTTAGTCCTTTGCGTGTTTCGATTGAAGCTGCGCTGACGCAACCGTATATAGGTTGTGTTCATGGTGGGTGGTAATAGGCTTTTATGTTGAACGGCAGGAACAAAATCGAAGAATACCTTGACTCGACGCATGGGAGAATTGTTTTGTACTCAGTCGCGTGGCGAGATTCGTTCAAGGTTATACTTGGTTGTCCACAGATAGACACGATGTGGGATTCCAACACATGCTGATTTCTTTTTTGAAGTCAGGGAGAAGATTTGGGCTTCTATCTACTTGGGGGTCACTCCTTTGGAAGGTGGCTCGTCCACCACGCTGGTTGCTGCAACCAGCCAGTCTTTTTTTGTTGCTGGACACACGCAATGTTGAGAGGATCTCCGCCAGAAGTGTGGGATACTTGTTGAGGACTGCCACTGCTTTTGTGGGTGGTTTGGTCATTGAGATATTTGAGATCCATGGATGGGAGATGATGGAAGCCATTCATGCTCTTCTCTCGACATACGCTGACTCAACACTCACATTGGTTAGTGACGAGCCATGCACCGAGTCCGCATAATCGCGCGGGTCACGGGTCCGAGTGGTCAAAAAAACACGATATCATTAGATAAGACTTACTGAAAAGAACTTGGACCAAAACCAACAAGGTTGGATGAGTAAACTGTTTGGTAAATCCAAACCTTGCTCGGACCTGAGATCCGAGACGCAGGACGGGCTTCCGAGACTTCTTTGACATCGAGTACACTCAGAGCAGACCTGGTGAGCGAATTGCTTCGGCCAAGCATTGGCAAGGACACAGAGCATCACAGAGCCCTTTGAGTCATGCGTTTCACGGCAGCTCAAAACCTGAAGCTTCAACACTGTTATTTGCCATGTCAGGTAATTAGTCCATTCTGTTCATCTTGATGGGTCAACCAAGGTCTCCCCGTTTCCCACCGCCCAAATTCGACTATAAATCTGGTCAACGGGCGAACGGGTCCGGCTCCGTGGTCGCTGGGGAAGTGCCGGGAGTCTTAGATTCCTCCCTGTGCCGTGGCTCCCGACACCATCAGCTACCCTGGACGACCAGACCCTGGAAATTTGTCGGGTCTCACCCGAAAACCTGGTTCTTTGCACTTTGAGAGTATAAGCCCAGGGTTCCCATTCAAAAACCAGGGTTTTGCCAGAAGACCACCAGGTCAAAGCCAGCCGGAACGCTGCCCAGGCGCAAGCAATCGCACGAGATATCTTGGCTTTACGGACATGCCACTTGGGGAGTTTGGTGGCTTCCTAATGATCAATGATCACTTTAACAAACAATGTTTAAGGTGTATGGACACTTCCTGTTGGGAAGGCCGCAGCTTCCAGGTCGGGTGGTCTTCTGAAACCAGCCGCCCGATCTGAAAGCAAAGGCGGAGAGAGACTGTCATCGTCTCATGGCTGATCAGCTGGCTGATCAATATGAACTCTCGACGGATCTAGAGACCAGGTGTGGTTTCTCAGTGCCGGCTTCGCTGTTGCAAAGCTGGGCCCAATGCTTGATGAACGGAAATCATTTGTTGTCGGTCTGAAGAAGTCTCATTGGAAAAGAGAGGAGGACATCTTGACTGCGTTTTGGCGCAACTTTAAACGACATCATGAATCGAACGACATCATGAATCGTATCCAATCTTCGAACAGGCACGGCTGAGAAATCTACAGCTTAAAAAAACCTGTCCTATGATTTTTCACGGAGACGAGGGAAGGGGTGCACACCTTATCTGGTGTGCAGCTTTCACTCGGCCCTCGGGAGCAGTGTTCGAACAAACAGCAAAAAGACTTCACATCCATGGCTGAAGATGTGTTGCAACTACCATGGGCATACTTTCACATCACTGTTCTTGATGACCGCCCTACCCAAAGTGCTTTACACTTGGAAAGAATGAAGAAGTCTTCAACGACATCTTGGTTTGTGCAGTGCAGAGTGTCCAGCAATGTCCAGCCGGACGGGGGCGGTTTCATGTGTCTGATCCACATTAAGTGGAGACTGGCCGCGGTTGGTGGGCTCTGGCAAGATGAAAGGTGGTACAGGAACGTGATGAAGAAAGAAAAGAATCAAACAAAACATATAGGCATATGCCACTTGCGCGCCGCAAGCAAACGGGGCTGGGATTTTGAAGAGATCAACAGCTTGCAGCCAAAGTGGCTGGATACATCTTTGACTTTGGGGATTTGGGCTGATGACACTGATCCATCACCACTTGGGGCGATACTACATACTCCAGGCTGGCCCAATTATGGACGCTTGACACATTCCATACAATGCAATTGGGAGCTTGAGAGGCTTTTGTTGCAAGTTTTCTAGCCAAACTTTCGGACCTACAACCTGAAACGACAGTTGATGGCCGATTTGTTTGCATCTCCAAGCTCTACTTGATATGGCGCGCTTCAGTGAAGGAGAGGCCATTGGCCATGGGTACACAAACTGGCAAAAGAGCGAATGGGTTGGCCAAGTACAACCACGTACCCAAATGGTACGTGGCCCAAGGGGGGCCATACGAGGTGGACGCAATATCATTTTGAGACTGAAGGCAGCGTTTGGCCGCCAAATGTTCACGAGGCTGGCTTGGCCTGTGTTGCTTGCAAGCAACTCTTTTCTGAGATCTCTCTATGATGGCGATGCTTGGCTGTCACAGCGCAACGCCAAAAAGATTGGTGAACTCGGCTTTGAGTTTCTTGTGCAGTACGCAGGGCTGGCTCGCATGGCGGACGGCTTTTCTATGTGCTCCAACCAAAGCACCATAGCTTACACCACTTCGGTGGTATACCTGATTTGTGGATCTGCACGGGGCCCAGTTCTGAACCCGCTCGTGTTCAGCGCGCAAGCTGATGAGGACTTTATCGGGCGACCCAGCTGCTTGGCACAGCGGGTCACCCCGAAGCTTCTGAACAGTACGCGCACGGTTGTTGAACGATACCTTCAAAGTGCCAATGTCCATTGGGTGAAGGAGAGTTTCTTAGTGCCATCAGCATCTTCTGGAACAAAGTGACGGGACCATTTCATATGATCGAGATCAACGGTTGAAAAGGACATCCATTTGACAACGCCAGCTGCAGGCCAAGGAACATGTGCACCAGCATGCGAGATCTCGATAGGGTTGAGCAGAAAAATGATGCATCTGTGCTGCGGCGGATTGGGTGGGGAATTTTTTAAACATGTTGAAGCCCTGAGCCCTGGGTTCCGAAGCAAACCCTGCGAATTCAAGCAGAGGGCTCGGCCCTTCTATGGAAGGATGATCAATCCTCCGTTGTGTATGTGTATGTGTGCAAGAATCTGAGTGGATGCACAGGGCAGAGTCGAGAGTTTATTGTGTGGTCCGAGTGGACGCAAAAAAGTGATCCGAGTGGATGGTGTTTGATCTGGCTGAGGGTCATGGTACCAGGACACCGACCGATTGACCTACCTGTTACCTGGTGTCGGTCGTTCGATGTCGTTCGCTACGTGGTGTTGGGGCTCCAGGTTTTGACCCATCCCCATCTCGTGTTTCCCGGAGGAAGTTTTTGGCACCACGATGTGACAGACATCAATGTGCGCTTGGCCTTTGATCGCCGAATTGAGCGCTTTCTGCGAATTCCAGCAGGTGCAGAGACTCCTTAGACGACACTGACATGACAGGACTGAAACATTGAGTGTTTTGATACTGAGTGAAGATGTATTGTTGTGAAGCGGTGCCATTTCCACTGCATTTCTCATCATTTATCTAGTTTGGCTGCCTGTCAAAAATAGCAGTGATCAATTTAGTAACTATGTGGGTGTTCGCAAGAAACTTGGAAGAACGCAACACATGTGTCTTTTTTGACCCTGTTGTGCGCTCTATGTCCTGCCAGTACACATAACGCGCACAAATTATCGCGTGATCTCATCATATCACGTCCGCTTGGTCGTCCGCCAGGGCGCGACATGATATTTTTGCGGGCCATGAACCATTTGGAGGACCATCCATGGCAGCACCCTTCGTGGAGTTTCGGTGCCGTTCCACCGTTCGGCGGCAGGATGGGACTCCAGTTGGGGGCACTGTCTGGGAGTCCCAACAATCGCTTGCATTCATCATGTGACCCTAAGTGAATCTGCACAAGACCAGCTGTTACACTATTGTTCTTTTAAGGTTTTTGTTGGGGGAGTCTCCGGATTTGGCTGGGCTGAAAGTAGTTCCCAACTAGCTGTGATGTTTTGATCCCCAAACCGTTTGAGGTTCAAGTCGTCGCCATGGCGCCAGGTTCCTCACCAGGTTCGACAGACAAGGGAAAAGGTATGAAAGGCATCATTCCAGGCCCATCCGTGTGGGATTTAGACCATCACATGTCACAGGCACAGGTATCGACCTGAGGGCACCAGGTCGAAGGTATCGCTTCTCCAAGTCGCGACATTGCTCAAAGGGAGCTGGATGTTGCCAGGAACTGGACGAGATTATGGACTTGTTCCTCATCTTGAAACTACACTTTCAGAAAGCTCGCCGAGTCCGCTTGGCAGTGCTGATTGACCTTCAGGCAACCGGGAGCAACCGGGAGCAACGAGTCGACTGGGAGAGCCTTTGACCAAGCACTGAGTTACCCTTTAATCCGGATCAGGTGCAGGAAATATGGCAGCTGCTTCCCTCTCCAAATCGACATGGACCGAAAAAGGACTCAACAAAAGACCGCGCGCGACTGGGCTCAGGCCAACCTTCCCCCCACACGGATTTCTGTGTTCTTTCCTTTTCCTCGGGCGCCGCAGGAGGCTGAGGGAGCCTTTTCGACCCGCGAGCTGGGACCGGACGTGATTTTCCTGCCCGTCAGCAAAGCTGCGTGGCTAGCTCCAACTGATTCCCAGGGTGGGCGTGATTTTGTGCGTGAAATGATGGCCAGAACCAGTTGGGCCTATTGTCAGTGCTTTGCACGGGCCCTGCATGTTTGGTCAGGCCTTATAGAAGTGAACTGGGAAGCGTCTGTGAAACAGCTTCGTGCCCAGTTGCAACCTTTTCACGGTGGAAATCCGCGCACGGGGTCTTATGAGCCAAAGCTTGTGCAAGGCTCCATTGCCAGTCTTCTGTGGACGGCGTTTTCGTGCGGATGAAAAGTAGAGGCTTTGGACGTTTACGTGTGGTTGTGGTGGTAATGGTGTTGTTGTTGTTGTTGTCGTTGTTCTGGTTCTTGTATTGTTTTCAAATAGGTTCCTTCATGTCATGCCAAGATGGACCCAGCAGCAGCTGGATGGGATGGTTAACGAAGTTGGGACCCAGTGCTCGTCTGTCTCCGTAAGGCGCTTCCAGGCGTCTTTCGTTAGGGCTGAGACCCTCCTCGGTATCCGTACCTTTGTTTGAATTCTGAAGATTGATATTCGAAGTAGGAGGAAGTGATCGGCTCTTTTGCGTAGTTATTGAGCTTTTCACTGCTTTTGGAGTAGCCATGAGGCCATGAGCCATCCATACTGCCATGCATGAAGCTTTTGAGTAGCTTCGCAATAGCCTGGCTTTGACGCCGTCAGCAGGACTGCTATCCATATTCCTGGTGGCGTTTGGAGGCAGAAAGAGAGAGAGAGAGAGAACTTGACAAGTCAGTGCACACTTGCCTTCCACTCATGTTCTTTCTTCGTCCTTGGTTATTTTGTACGTTGTGGAAATGTAGATGAGAGACTTGCAGATACATGAGACAGACATGATATATACTTCACTAATAGTATTGTGACTTCTAAGAGAAGCCCTTCCGCGGTTGTTCCGAAGCAGAAGAATCCACTGTACATCGGCCAGATCCGGTCGGTCGGCCGAACCAAGAACCTCACCGGAATGGGTCCACCGGGGAGTGGATCCACTGATTACCATCTGGTGGGGGTTGGTGAGTGGATCGAGGCCTTACCCGAATGGGCTGGCGGCGAGCTGGCCTTTTTGGGAGCTTTGCCCTGGCAGTGCCCTGGCCCCTGGTGGCCCCTGGCGGGCCCTGGCGGGCCCTTCAGACCAGAGTGAGCAGATCAGACCTCCTGTGCCACTTGCTCAGGTGAAGCGCTCGCTTCCTCCTAACTGGTGTTTTCACTGTTTCGGGGGTTGGATGCTGTTTTTCCCTGAAGGTACACGGAGTATCCCTCCCTCTATGGAGGCCCTTGCAATGTGAACCGAGGCGGCGGTTTTGGGGCGGCTCGGGCGTTCGTTGGGCCGTATCGATGGACCGGCGGTCGACAGGGGACCCGTCGTGGGGCAGGCGAGCCGAGGTGTTTTGTGGTCATCATCATGAAAGGTTCAGGTACAGCTTGGCTCTGCTATAGGTTCAGGGATTTTCATGATTGATAGCATCCGAAATCCATATTCTCAAAGATGACTTGCTCCGAATTGCACCCACAGAGTCGTTGAGTCGGAGTCCCTTTGAGACACCCATCCTGGGGGGTGACAGAGTCCGAGTCGTCGTTGGATGACAAGCTCAAGCTCGGCTCCGTCGGACATGGTTGACACGTCGGACGCGTCCGTGGACGCAACATGTCCACCAGATCGACTCAAATCGACCTGTCAATACCCTCCCTGATTGAGACAATCATGGAAGCTGAGCAGACACATGGAAGCTGTAGACGAATTTCGCTGGTCATCCGCTAAGTTCCCCTTCCATGATGGTTTCAGGGAGTGGTACTCTTGATCTCCAAACGCTCAGATGCTTCGGTAAAGCCCACCGATGCTGTCATCTTCTTGTATGCCCATGCAGACAGCAAGCATTTCAGGCACTCCGGCAAGTCGATGCTTCTTTCTTGCCTTGTCCATGTTGTGGCCATATTTGTCAGATATTGCGGGGTTTGGAAGATCGTTGTTTTGTTTTTTTCCCCGGAGTGAACCATATGTGAACATCTAATGCCTTTTGAAACATCTTAAGTTCTCTAAGAGTGAACATCTCCAAACTTCACTTCTCCAACTTCTGAAGAAGGTGAACATCAGTATGTTCATCTCCAAGCTTCTCGATGATCATGTTCACCTTTCACCTTCCTATGAACATTCGATCCTCCAGGCGAGCCCTGGATGCCGCCGCATCCGCCTGGAAGTGTGACCCTCAGTGTGTGAAACTACCGAGGCCGGCTGCTGGCGGGGCCGCGGGGGCGGGCGTGCAAACCGAGCGGCGCCAGGCCACGGTGGAGCAGGTCTGGTGGGGTCCAACTGTTCGGTAGGTCGGGGCTGCTGGTGGTCCGACTTTGAATGCATCTGAACCCATGTGAGGGCATGGGGCTTTGCACCCCAGCGGGTGCCTGGAATTCGGGTTCCCATGAGCAAGCAGTCGTCAGCGCCTTCCTCTTGAAGAATGATGCAAACAAATGATAGAAATGGAGACTGTCAGCGGTGGCCAACGGGTCATGTGACGGGCCACCGAGGTATTGCTGCAGTCCTTGCTTTCCACAGCAAGATCCTTTCGACTTCAGGCAAGCCGAGCCGAGGGATGCACAGGGGCCAGATGCCTCTTGAACTTACAATGTTGGAAGAATTATAAGCCAAATAGGCCGAATACAACTCCATCATGAATTGCTTCGCAGAACTGCAGGATTGAGATGAGACCCGAGGCTGTAGAATCTACATCTAAGAGGATGGACTTGACCAAAAGCACCATTAATTACACCAACCAACTTAGAATTCGTCGTTTGAATTGGTTGGTTGAATTCCCAGTTCCGGCGACCGACTGTGCGTCACAGCGACCTCGCTTGACTCCACAGCGTCTCGTCGGAGAGACCGGAACGACGAGGTGCGAGATGTGCCACGTGAGCACCCGCACCGCTGCAGATTTTGCGGCACATGAGGCGTGTGGTTTGAAGGGGATGCAACCATACTTGCAACCTATATAGTCCCATGTATAGTGGTCCCCCAATAGATAGAAACAGTGTCCCATGCATTTGGAAAGTGAGGTTACTGTTCTATTTACAGTAATCTTTGGGGGCCTATATAGTATGCAGCATGGTCCCAGCATAGTTGAATATCAGCAACATTGCACATGTTGGGTGATATATATATAGAGAGAGAGAGAGAACTGAAAGGACAACTTTTGCTGAAAGTCTGAGATATTCTGAGATTGTTATTTGGAGGGATTTGACACTACTTCAAAGTATTTCAATTCAATCTATCAAGACTTCTCCATGCAGAACTCTCATGTGATGTTGATAGAAAGCCCTTTCGGATGGGGTTGCCAAGAGCGCAACAGGACGGCTTTGGGACTGGCAAAGTTCAATCGAATCATTTGTGCGCTCGAACAGCAGAAAAAAATCCTGGAGAGTCTTATCCCTAGGGATCCATATACTTATATATATATATATAATTACCTTCTCAGCAGGTACTTGCTTGGACCCTCCAAGCCTATATAAAAGACTGTATATATAGACTATAGAAGCGTCTCCAATCACTCTCTCAGAGGCCATAGGGTGTGATGTGTCCCATGTTTCCGAGGCAGGAAAGATGCATCGGAAGCGAGTAGCTTTGGAGCAATGCTGGCAGGCTCTGTGAGAGTTTGCACCTGGATTTATCTATATAATCAAAGTGGCCTGTGTTGGAATAGGAAGGCCGGGAGGCCCGGGCCTCCAACCACTGGGTTTTAGGTGATTCGTCCTCAAAGGTCTTTGAGGCCTCCTTATTTTCAATACTCTTTGGGTAGGCGGTAGACTCTTTCCGTCACGAACAGAGCCCTGTTTGCTTTGTCGTCTGGGTTTCCCGTTGAGCTGTGCAGCTCTCGGCATCCGATCTGCCTGCACCCGTTGAAAAGGCAGCTTTGGAAGCTTCGAAGCATCAGCCCTTGATGGAAGTCACCTGCAATTTGCGAAACCGCCAGCTGCCACAGCAGGCCTGGGATGCAGGGCTGGGATAGCCTGAGATTTCTTCACCTTTCCAGGCATTTGGCATACTGATCGTGTTGGAGTCCAGGGCAATAAGTGGACCATCTGCGGAATAGTACCAGTGCTTTCAGCTTTCCACGACGGAAGCAGCCAACCAGAGTGAGTTTACCCGTTCGATGTGGCATCTACTTGGTGTTGCTTCGACGAAAATCTGCCTCAGACTCCAACCGAGACCGAGATCAAACGCGACCGTTCTTTATTGAGCCTTCCGACCGAGGCGCAGCACTCCGGTGCCAAGGCATCCAAGTTCGCCGCAGCGCCGAGGCACAGTGCTCAGGACGGATGAGTGGCTAGGATCTTTGATCGCCAATCCAAGGGTTGGACCGGGGTTGGGGCAATCGGGAATGGGGAGTCTTTGAATGGATTGCTCTTCGAGATGACTTGCCAAAGCCACCAGAGATGTCGGCTGAGCTCGGCTGTGGGTCATGGATCAGACCAGGGCTCCAGGTTTTGACCCATCCCAATTCCCAATCTTTGAAGGGTCCAAACGCCTTTACTCTTGATCTGAATCTTCTTTTTCCCTCCAAGGTGGGCTTGCACTTGTTGCGAAGGCATTGGAGCTCTGTGGCAAAAGGGAGTGCCATCAGAATGCCAGCAGTCGACGGTGCCAGCAGACCTGTTTGGTTTCTGGGAATGCAACCAACCTGTTTGCAGTAGCCGTTTGCACAAAGATGTCACCAACTCTAAGACGATTCTGAGTTGAAACTGTTCCCTTTGAACAAGCGAAGGGCGGTGACTTGGTGCCCCCACTGGAGAATGTCATTTGCATACATTCTGTATCAGTCTGTGGTTTTTCACGAAACAGCCGAGCCATGTTGCGGCCAAAATGCCAACCATCCTAGTGCAACCCATTGCCTCCAGCACTGTGGAAGTGGACTTGTCAGAAGATGCAACAGTGGCAGATTTGAAGAGTGCTTTAGCCCAAAAGACCGGAATTGACATTGAAGAACAAAGGCTTGTGACGCGTGGCAAGTTGCTGGAGGATTCCACTCTCATCCATTTGGTGGATGGCAGAATATTCCTCGCGCGTGGAAGCTTGTCCAAGAAGGAGTCAGAGGAGTTGGATGAGGATGATGAGGGCGATGGTGATGAGATCGAGCTTACTGTCAAGATGGTTGGTGCAACAGGGACTTGGCAATTGCGACTTCAAGCAGACAGCTCCACCACAGACTTCAAAAATCAGGCCATGTGAGGGTGATGAATCTGGGGCCCAACGGGAGAGTCCATCCGATGTTGGAAGCTTTGACCATCCGATGACCCAAGATGGCAAACGGATTTGATCTGCATTCTGTGCATTGTGTGACAGCATTCTGTAGAGTAAGGATCAGATATTCCAAGTTTGAGGCTGGGTCTATGACAAGTGATATCATTTACCCTCCCTGGAATGAACATGGAAGTGGAAGCCACCTGGTTGTAGAGGAACAGGGTCTTCCAAGGGGCCATTTCCACTTCCATGTTAGTTCCAGGGAGTGTATAACCATCTCTGGATGATTCCGGATCAAATTGAGTTAGTCATGCAGGTCTTGCTCCAATTGAACCTACCGACCGCAGAGCTTGGCCAGCGGCTTAGATCATTCGAGAACCGCACGGTGCCCATGTGTGCCCCGCAACGGCCGAACGGGTATGGGTCAAAACCTGAGCCCCAAGCCCAAAACCGTATCCCTGGTAGTCCATTCTGATCATTTGGTGGTCAACCACGGTCTCCAGGGTTTGCCTTTGTTGTCTCCATAAGCCAAATTTCAACACAAAGCTTGAGGGCATATTGCTTTGCAATGTCACGTGATGCAAACTACGCGTGGTAAAGCATGTGTATGCATGCAAGTAACTGATAGCTTAAAGATGCTTAAAGATAGTCTTAACATGTCTTAAAGATTTCCTCGGGTATTGTGACATCTGAAGCTTTTTTTGAGGCAAAGTAGCAGCTGCCCGTTCTGCAGACAGAATGGAGATAACATATATATATATATATAATCCCGAGTACCTATTAAAAGCCTCCCCAATTAAACAAACACAACGTCCGAAGCCCTAAATTCGGTTTATATTTGTTGTTTAAATTACCGCCCTTTCAAACCGCTACTAAACTACCAACATGGTCGATTTTTGGGGTAGTTTTTTTTTGTAATTAGGTTCCCCAAACTCCCTCAAAATAGGTTCCAATACACCCTCAAATCGACCATGTTGCATTGCTGACTCTCCGCTGGCTCTCCTAGTAGCGATGCCAGGAGCCCCTAGTAGCGTCCTTGCTCCTAGTAGCGATGCCAGGTCCCTTCAAGGTCCACCAAGTGCTGCACTTGCTGCGAAATCTGCACTTCCAGGTCAACAAAGTACTGCGCCTGCCACGAAATCTGCACTTCAAGGTCCACAAAGTTCCGCAATCCTTCCACTGACCCTATTTGGCCCCCCGATTTCAGGGACCCCCTATTAAGAAAAATGCGACCGAGTTTCTCTTAATAGGGGGGGCCGGCGTGTTTTTTAAGAGGTGGACAGGATTATATGATAAGATTTGTGCCAAAGTCAGAAAAACCTGCTCACCCCCCCCAATTGCTTGGCGTCCTTCTTTTCGCAGGTCCGCGAAGTCAGCAAAGACACAAACGGCCGCCTCACTCGCCCAGCCCGGTGAGTCGTGAGGTCGCTATCACTTCGTGACCAATGGTCAGCTCATGGGAGACGTGACGATCCCCAGAGGGTTCAGACGACGGTTGGGCGCGCGGTTGGGAACGCACCGCGGGAAGGAACGAGCGGTTGGGCGGCGGAGGGAAGCGAAAAAAGAACGGCCCATAACGGCCGTGCCCAGCTCAAGTCTTCCAGTGGACATGAGCAGTGAGGTGACCCTATGTGGTAAATCGCTGTTTAAAGATGAAGTAAGTCAGAAGATGTCAGAAGCATTTACAGTATGTTCTCACAAACGTTTGTTTGTTTGCTGCAGAGCTGCGGGTCGGAGCTGCGGGTCTGGGACCTTCCGGGTTGGTGAGAGATTCTTTGAGATGTGAGAAACCAGGGCTCCGTGGTCCCTGGGGTGACTAGAGGGTTGAGACTTGTTGGATTCCCTGGATGGTGGGGACTGATGGCTCAAGGCTTTCTCGGCTTTCTTAGTGACCATGGACTGAGATGGACCGCATAGGTTCTAGCAACTACTATAGTTACTACTGTGGAAAGTACGGTCCAAGGTGGACATGTGCATGGTAAAGGACAACAGTTTAGAAGTATGTCCATAAGCTTGCTGGAAAGGTGTTGGCAGTGGAGCAACACCATGACATGCTGGAGTATGCAAATCATTGCAGCTTCTTACAAACACTTGTCAGCATTACCTCCAAACCATTGATTGACAATTTGAACCCAAACTGAGCCTTTTCAAATCCTTTGAAGTCTTGAAGCACGTGATCTCAACTGATATACTGGAAGGACGAGGTCACTTTGATTTGCCTGGTGCCTTGTGCATGTCGCCGCCATGGTCAAAGTATGGAATTCCGATCTTGCCCAGGCAGCTGAAGTTCGTATGTGCTATCACATGTCCAAAGGCAGCTCGCGAGAGTTTATGTGGCGAAAAGCCCATCGAGCGTTTCTTGTCAACATGTGTTACAGATTGTTTTGAAGGACTTCAATTTTGTGACAAATTGATTCAGCAAACCCAATTCCAGGATTCCATGGAAACATTGAAACATCTATATACATAAATAGTATGACAAATCTTGTAGAGTGGGCTCACTTTTCTATCTATCTACAGTAATTACTATTATATATATATATAAGTATAACAGAAAGGAGCGCTCTGAGCGGCGCGTTTTTGCATTGTTTCATTTTCTTTGTATTTTGTTTCTATATATATTTGTATTGTGTTTCTATTGATTTTTGCGCCACTGAAAGAATCCTATTCTGCTTCAACCCCCCCCTCCCCCCAAGGCAATTTCCAAAATTCCAATTTTCCAAAATTCCAATTTTCCAAAATTCCAAATTTCAAAAAAAAAACAAAAAAAACAAAAAAAACAATTCTGCACAGACCATGGGGGGAAGAGGGGGTGAGGCAAAGTCCTGGCACAATTGTTTTTTTTGTTTTTTTTGTTTTTTTTGGAAAATTGGAATTTTGGAAAATTGGAATTTTGGATTTTTGTGATGTCCTGGAATATTTTTAGCTGTTTCAATTCGTTGGAAGTGACATTTTTCAAGCCTTGCACTGCGACGCAAACACATGCAGGTGAATGAGTTTTTGAAACTGCATGACTTGCTGACAGGTGCAAGATACATTTTTTTGTGCTCACGCAGGCTCAACAGAGATGATCTCTTTACACTACTTTTTGGATGCCGGCCTTTTCCGGCATTCCGTAGTTGAGCGTCGAGTCTGGTAGGTCGGCATTTCTTTCAAGTTGTTGTTCCAAAACTTGATGGCCTCCTCCACCCAGAAGCGATGGCTGGTCGCATTCATGGAGTTGAGGGCAAAGTTCTTTCTGCGAATCCATGCGTTGAAAACCTCAGACATGTTGGTTCGCACCTTGCGGAGTCGAGACTTTTCCGTCTTGGTAAGGTTCCTTTTGGCACACTTGTGATTGCACCGATGGAATTCATCAATGGCATAGTGCTTGATTTGCTTGAAGGCTTTCTTGAGGCTGCTATCGGATTTTACTCGTTGCTCAAAATGACATGCATCATCATGGATCAGAAGGTCTGGGTTCACCTTGGGCAGTTGCATTGCGGTTCTCACCACCTCTGCCTTGTCTGCATTGGACTCATTGATAATGTGCTCTTTCGCAGCTACAACAAGGCGAGAGTCAGGATCAATCACAAATTGCCATCCGGCAGTTCGATTTTTCAAAAAGATCCTTTGGCGCTCTTTGTCCACACAGCTACACGTGCGCTCCTCCTTTTGATATCTCTTTCCCTTTTTCGGTGGCCGACCCCGTAGAGCTACTGTGCGAGGAGCCTCCAGATCCTTATCGAGAGCCCTGTGCACTCCGAAGTGGCCATCAAAGCAGAGCGCTTCCACCACCACAGGAGGAGGAAACAATAGGGGTTCCTGCGAGAGCCTCATACTTTCTGAGGGGCGGTCAATTGGAAAGGATAGGACTGCTTCCGGGCTTCGTTGTAGTAGGGCGAAAGCTTCCAAAGCTCTCATGAGGTGAGATTGCAACCTCTTTGTGTGAAGCAAATTTTCCTCAGATAGCATCTTTCTTACGCTGGCTTCTTGCCCAGGAGCCAGGTTGCCCCGGAGGAATCTACACCAAGACTGCTTGAGGTAATTCACGGTGAACCCAAACTGGCTTGACACCATGTAGATGCCGGAGTTTTGAAGCTCAGAGAAGTTGACGACGTTCACCTTGGCGCCGTCATGGTATGCAAAATTGCCTCGGTGAGTGGTCCGACAATCCCGGGTGTGACACACCTTGCGGTAGATGAGCTGTTTGAAGAAGGTTGCCTTGATTTTTCCCGGAAAGGCCAAATGCTTCAAGATAGTGATTTCACCCTCGGAGTTTTTGATGATGACGATTTGGATGGTCGTTTCCTTGGGGACTTCAACCTTCAGACCAAAAGGGGCGGGAAGATACTGCAAATCCTTGCGTTCGCATGCCAGTTTGTAGCTAGTGCTGAGGTCAGAAAAGTTGATGTCGCCCTGAAAGTTCTGGATGAGGTCAAAGGCATGGACCAGGTTTGTTTCCCCTCCGTTCAGTTCCTTCATAGGGAAGGTGAGGATGTTGAAGGAGCCGCATGGCTGGAGAGGGAGCGACATGGGAGCGATGCTCCTGCAAATGAGGCCATTGACAACCTCATGCAAATCATCATACGTCATATCTTCAGACTGCATGGCGGAGTTTACTACAGCAGACGAATGCTACCAATGGCGTTTCCTGAATCCTTGATGGATGACAAATGCTAACAGACAGATCCTTCCAGGCAATGTCAGACACATCAAAGAAAAGGCATGAAAAAAGTTATAAAAATGCTCATTTTCATCGAAAAACGCGCCGCTCACAGCGCTCCCCTCTCAAGTATAAGATCATTTGCGAGTACTCTACCAGAGTCTACGGTTCAGTGTAGTTCACCATCACGGAACGAACTCACCGCTGGACGCATCTTGTGAGGATTCTGGCGGTGGAAAAGGAGATTCGACAGCTCTCCTCGGGGCGAATCGTGAATCTGCCAAGAATCAAAGAAATCACTGCAATCCAGGAGCTCGAAGCTGTTATTCGAGGAGCCACTTGGAAGACAAGAATGTGAGATGGCATTCCAGGCAAGCTCATGAGCAAACTTTGCGACACTCCAAAACTCTTGGCTCAAATTCCCACGACTATTTCCTGGCAAACTCCTACATAAACCAGCCCGTGGAACTTGAGCCAAGAGTCTTGGTGGGGGTAGATCTTAGTGTATAGCAAAAGTAGATCAGCCCAGCGTTTGAGCAATCTCTTTTGCGCAGACTATCAAGTGGAGACTGAGGAGAGACCAATTGTGCCTCCAGAAATGAAGCAAGCGGCTGATGACCCACCTGAGAGGGACTTTGCTCGACATCCCTATCTGAAACGCATGCAATTCAGAGGCGGTGGATATGCCATTTTGATGGCTTTGCATTTGAGGTCCAAAGAACACATGGAAACAGCCCGCACAGCAGCCGCTGCAGTCCGACAGTTCATGTACAAGGTGGAGCTGATCCATGCAGCTCAGCCCTTCTGCGATGTGAGCATGGAAGGAGGGTGGGGAAGCTCTTGTGGTTGGACTTCCATACGCTCCTTATTGGCTCATCGCTTGGTGCTGGAATCTCGGGGTCCTACACATCGGGAGGAGTACCGGCTCACTGAAGAGGGGCAAGACTTTGTCCAGGCGATGCTGAAGCTGTGGCCTGAAGCTGAAGGACGAAAGGGAAGCGAGTCTAATTCCAAACTCCTGACTCTGGAAGCCAATAAACTAACTCTGGCATTAATATGATCACTTGTAAGCAATATCTACCAGTCCTATCATGTCTTAAATTCTGATTTCTCATCCCAATGTCTCATCCCAATCAGGACCTGCTCCACCGGCCTCCAACCAACCAGCAGCTTCCGTCGACCCGGACCGATCGCGCACACCTCGACCTCGGTGGCTGGCGCGGACGTTCCACGCGACGCGGGTGACGGCGGCAGCCACACCCTTTTCAGCCTTGAAGGTGTTGAGACCAGTGAGTGGTCCAGTGAGTGAGGTGAGTCCAGAGGCGTTGAGACCGATGTGTGGTCCAGAGCCAGAGGAGTCTTCGTGCGTGAAGATTGAGATTTCCGACAGCGAGGAGACCGAAGAACCGAGAGCGACCGATGCAGTGTCTCAAGGATCTCAATCGACCGATGCGGTGCTTCGAAAGCCTGCGGCCCATGCGGCTTTGCTTCTGGTCGACGACCGAGAGCGCCTCAAGGATGCCGAGCCTCGTCGCTTCTTTGAGACGATTGCGGCGGCGACGTCCGCAGCTCGAGAACACCTGAAGCTGGGGGACTTTGCTTGGGTGCTCGGCAGATCTGAGGTGCTCGGCGGATCTGACTACCTGGACTCTGAGTTGGTCGACTGCCTGCTGGAGCGAAAGCGCATTGCAGATTTGGTGGGCCGGTCTGCTGTGGGAGATCATATGAAGCAACTTCACAGAATGGAAGACTGTGGCTTGAAACATGCCTTCTTTCTGCTTGAAGGCAACCCAAATATGGCTAGTAGCTGTCCGGTGTTCGACCAGGATCTTCACACAGAATCTGTCTACACCATCCATGGTCGGGAGGAGATAGATGCCTTTTGCGCACAGCTGATCATTCGCAACTCCAAGGCTGGAGGGAGATCGATCTTCATCGATGTTCCTTTTGATCTTTTGCAAAAGGGGATCCAGGGGTCGCAATGCGAGGTCTCCCTAGTTATACGCCCATTTTAGCCTGTTGTGCTTGACTTGAGAGCAAGGCGCATCCTGGTCACAGGGTGCTCGCCACTTTCTTCGAGGTCTTCTGATCAAACAGTGGTTCCTGAGGGTTCTTATACACTCTGCCGCCCATCAAAACTCTTCGTTTCACAAGCGTGTGAATCGAAATCGATACTGTATCAGAATCATTCGGAATCCCTGTGTGAATCTACTGAGTTCGACCGACCAGACCTTTCTTCAGGTTGGAGTCTTGCAAAGCAGAGATCCAGCAGGGACAGCTCGTTTATTGAAGTACATCTCTGCCTGGATGACTTGGAAGCTGTGCCTTGGCGTTCTGCATTCTGTGACGGGCCGTGCCTTGCATCGATTCGTGTCATGACCGTCCCGTTATGTTGTTCCGGCACTGCATTAAGATTATCCTCAGAATATCCAACGTCTTGTAATATCCTGCGAACATTGGCTCAAAAGCATCTTCATGCTGTTGAGCAAATTAAATGACTCTTGCCGGAAAATGGCCAACGTTGCATCATCTTTACTTGTTGTCTATTCTGAGCTGAAGAACTTATTGCCAGTCTTATTGCCCCATTAATACAATATAATACAATAACAAAAATTCATAATAGATTATGGTTAATAGCATATCATAGCATCTCAGCTTATTTCGTCTCATCATCTAACTCTCATGTTGGCTTGTACCTTGGCATTGTTTACCACTGTTTACCTCAGTTTGCTTGGTCTATCTTGGTTTGATACCCTTTTTTAGTGGACTCGCATAAGATTTTGCTGCAATCGTGCTCGCGCAATCTCAGGCAGACTCAAGCCTTCTCGCATGACTTGCGGACTGGACACTCACTGCGAGAGTTTGAGAAGTTTGTTGCCCAACAGATGAAGGACAAGTTTGGGCCTTGTCAAAGCGCACATCAAAGTCATTCAGTCATTCACCTGTGGCAAACCATGCGCTGAATGATTTAAGTAGGACAAAGGGTTCAGTTGCCAACAGCTTGGAATATGTTGTTCTTCCACAGCATCATACAGCATCCCAGAATCCCAGGCTCAAATGTAACACATTGTAGCACTTCAATGTACATTCAGATGGTTTCCAGAACCAGATTTCCTTCATCCAGCGCACTCAAATTCATGAATGTTTGGGGGCTCTTGTGAGAGTTCGCTCGAGTACTGAGTCATGTCAAGTGAAGGATGAGGGACGCCTAGCACTGTTGGGTGGATCTTCTTCATCCTCCGTTCCGGGAAGAATGGCTGAACTGCATGTGAGTCGAGGTCTTTTTGTACGAGTCGGTCGGCCGGCCAACACGGAGAAGGTCTCCTGGCTTGTCAGTGACAATGGCAACAGGGGCATCGAACACCTTGCTGCTGAGCTTTCAGTACATGAAAATGGTCATCGATCTCAACCAATCCTGACCGTCATCATCAATGCAGGCAAGGCAGCCTCGCATAGCCGGCATAGCCTTGCACTTCTGTGTTGTTTTCCCTTTGGGCAACTTCATGGGCTTGGTCTACATGTTTGAAGGGTCCGCCTTTCACAAACCTTCTTGATGGCCCCCCCAAAAAACCTCCAAGTTATGCGAGGCCTTCTGTTGCAAGAGATCAACGCTGCAGCTCAAAGAGCTGCATCACAAGCAGCGCTGATCTCCGTGGCCGAAGCCGCGGCGGCTTCTTTGGCGTCGCAACTGCCCGGCTCACCGTCGCAGCGACCCTCCAGGCAGCTGCGACGGGAGTGGTGACACCGATCAACCCCACCGAGATGCGAACGATGACACCGATGTCCTTTGTAGGATTGGTCGTTGTGGTCATGGATGGTCATGTCATTTTGTGTTTTGATATTTTTTGATGCCTTGGCTTGACGAGTCACACAGACATGATTCTCGGATCCTCTCCAGTTTGCCACGAAACGGCGGCACTCATTGTGGGATGGTTTGGAGTGTCAGTTGGCCATCGAAACCAACTGCAGAGCAAAGTGGTTCCATAACTTCATGCGCGGAACCAGGCGGCTGCTCATTGTCGAGGGCCTTCACAAGAGTGTGCAGGCCATGGTGTGTTGATGTGTTTTGTGATGTTTTGTGTGTCAAAGCCTCACCCATCAATCCACCAAACCCTGGTGGGTTGACATCCCTTTGAGAGGAATCGGTTCATGTTCGGTGGGAAAGACCAGGGTCTCCCAGGGTCAAGACAACCACATTAATTTTGGCCAAGCTGCAGCCTGATGGCTCATTCTACCACACATTCATGTTGTACTAGATATTCATATATACGTCTATAGGCACTAGGCAC
Organism: Durusdinium trenchii; assembly: GCA_963970005.1. Taxonomy (NCBI): domain Eukaryota; class Dinophyceae; order Suessiales; family Symbiodiniaceae; genus Durusdinium; species Durusdinium trenchii. The sequence goes on along the minus strand of CAXAMN010022028.1, from coordinate 1,439,189 downwards.
TAGGCTTTCCTTCATGGAAGAGTTTGGAATTTTCCTCGAAATACGGAACATGATGGGAATCCCGATGCTTTTGACAGATCTTGGTCAGGTGCCTTTCAGCAACACCCACAGTCAAAGGGTCCGCATGGGTCTTTTCATCCATCGGAGGCATCAGCTCGAGCCCCAGCGAGTCTACCACTTGACGAGTTGCTTCCCTGCGCAGAACTCGTGGTTTTTCTCATGGACCTCAAATTCTCCTGGCGCAGCTTGGCTGTATGAAGTCCGTCGTGGCGCAGAGGACTGGAATCAACGCTGGTTGCATACTGTAGGGGATTGGCAGCGCAGAGTTGCATAGAAGCTGGCATGTCGTTTACTCTGGCATTGCCACTGGGATAGATAGACAGTATATGATTATATTTGTAGATAAGAGTGCTTAGAAACGACCAACAACAAGTTATCCGGCAATTCATTCGTTCTTCTCGTTCTCGCTGTCCGAGCTTTGGCAGGTTGCAGAGTGCATGATATACAGCCGGCTGAGACAACCAAAAGTTTCTTGCAGGTCTTGCTTCGTCTTGCTTTGGAGTTGGAGGTTGTAAATGCACCTCAAGTTCCACAACCAACTTGAGCGGTGCTGCCAAGACTTGTGTGTTTCTTGACATACGGGGAGCAGATCATTGATTCTGGCAGCAGCACAGTGTCATTTTTGTTGCTTAGTGGGTCTTCCCCCTTGTTGGCTGCTGGCCTCATTAAAATACATGATTATAGAAGGCCCTGCGGCCATTCTATCAAAGATGATTGTAGATAAACAGAGACTACTGTTGCTCCGAGTACAACAATCACATACAATTACATTTAAAGGCTGGTCCGATTTGGCCACTCCAATTTGGAGAGCCTGAAGAGCAGTCTTTGGTTGAAAGCAGAATTAAGACCAGTGGATTGGCAACATTTAACATGGGTCCTTCACACCTTTGGATGTTGTCTCTTCAGAGCTAGCAGCGCCTAGCAGAGTCAGAGTGCACGGCCTTGCAGCTCAAGGATCAAAGGATTCTTCAAAGATGCTGTGGCAGGGTGCTGTTCGCAAGGTTAATGTACATAGATCAGGTGGATGTAAGTGTTCGGAACCGCTGCTGTTTGGAAGGTGCCACTGCCCGAAATTTGTTCAGCACGTCTCTGAAGCAGAAGGAGAGATTCGCAATTCGGGCCAGTAGCTCCCATCATTCAGCAGCATTAGCACATTCGATGTGCTAAGGCGAGGCTTACTGTATCCGAAGTGCTCCACTCTATTCCACTCTACTCTTCTTTTGCTCAACTCAGAAAGGTAATGAAAGGTAGAGTTCCAGAAGTCTGTTCATTGAAGCGTATTAGTATCAATCAATTGAAGTGTCATGGCCATAACTTCAATTAAGTAGTTAGCCATGGGGCCATGAGAAACTTCATAGAGTGCCATGAGCAACTTACTTATTGAACTTGAAGTTTCTCATGGCTACATGTTATTGTGTCGTGTTGCTTGGTGTTTGCGCTTCGACTGGAGCCATTACAAGTGACGAAAACCAAGCCTGTCAAAGCGGTTCTGATGGGCGGTGCTCCAAGGAACCATAGTAAGTAGCAGACACTCGGCGAAAGGGTTAGCAACAGAGGTTGGAGTCGAAGTGGGTCAGTGAAAGCAGGACATGCAGCCGTGAAAGCGTTGCGAAGGGATGGGCGACAGGTTGTTATAATCTTATATATATATATATATATAATAAAAGTTCCGGATGGTTTTTGACACCGCTCAAATGTTTACTAATGTTTGCCTTCTAGCAGCGCGGTAAGCTTCTCCAATCCGCCAATGCCAAGCTAGTTGACCTCAGTGCAAAAAAAGGGGGGCGGGAAGGCGCGGCAAGTGGGCAGGTGCGCGGGTACTGGGGAAATTCCCTAAGGCCCCAAGGATACTGCATGAGATTGGTAGGGTATACGCTAGAAACCAACGCCAGAAATCGATCATGAAGTTGAGGGATGTTCATGAAATGTCACCTTCACTTTTCAAGTCACGAGAGTAAGCTCCATGCGCCAGCATGTTGTTCTTTGGTTTGCTACGGTGGTTAAGCAGCCTGGATTACCTGGGTAAACCTGCATTTAGACTTCTTGGTATTCTTTCAGCGGCACAAACAAGCTAACAGTCGAGAGATCATGGCGGACAGTGATGAGGCAGGCCTTGACTGAACTTGTGCTGAGGTCGGCAAGCTGAGTGGATTGCTGAAAGATGGTGACAACGTGGTGGTGGTGCCTCCCAGGGTCGGGATGCTCAGGACAGGAATTATGCAGCTACTTGCTTGCCTGGCAAACTCCCAGGCAGGATCCGAGGTGCGAAGAACGCGTCTCGACTAAGTAGCTGCCGAGCAGTTGGATGTTGGGTGTTCCGCAGCACACCTTCCGCACACCACACCTGCAACACCTCGATTCGTCGATGTGAACTGGTTTTTGGACCAAGCAGACCGCTTAGGAAGGTCGCCACAGGTCCAGCGAGTAGCAATGTCTACGTCTTTGGCGGATGGCCGGACACTTTGTGTGTTTGATGATGATGCCGCTATGTCTAAGCAACTCGTGGCCGAAGTAACTGCAGCTGCCAATGAAGCGATAAGCAAGAAGGAAGTTTCCTCCAACCTGTTGAAACAATTTTTTTTACTGTACGTCCTGTTCTTCCACAGCTGATGTTGCTTTTTTTGCCTGAGCCCTGGCGGCCTTGGTGCAGCAAGTTTCGACCTCCTTCCATGCGAGCCGCCGAGGCTTTAGTCTTTGCATTCCTGCAGGCAGTGTGGTCTCTGCTCTGTCGGCGTTATCACCCAGTGCGGTCGACTGGAGCAAGGTTCATGTCTTCTTCACAGGAGAGCGGCTAGGAGTGAACAAGTCCTACACGGCCGCGCTGGATGCCTTCTGCCGCAATTGCAAGATCCAAAACGTCTTCTATCCCATCATGAGGTGTCTTGGAGAACAGGATTCCTTTCAGAGTCATCTCATAAAGAATCCTTAATGTTTCCACAGATCTTTTGTTCGTTTGGAGTTTGGATATGTGGGTCCCATCCTGGCAAAACACACGAACTATGTGTCAGGTATTACAGTAATTTAAAGAAGCCAAGATCAGGCACAGCATAGACATTTTGATTAGGGTTGATGGTCCCTTGATTCATGTCCATTGGTTCAATCTTCATAGCTGGGCGCAGCATGGCACAAGACACATGTTTTGGTCTAGATTCTTATACCAAATACCAAACCCATCTCCATCCCGCCACAACCTTCCCTGTTTGGCCCAATCCGCTTGTTCCCACCAGAGTCCATTGTATCCACCCGTCTCGAGTCTCGAGGCCTTTGTTCAGCGTCGAGAAGGGCCTGCCGGAGTTTGCCGTGAAGGAGGCAGCGGCGGCATATACGTGTTTGTTGAAGAACCATCCAGCCATTGACAACGCAGGGCCTATGCCATCCTTTGACTCTTGGATAATTATATATAATTTGATTGGATTTGGCTGATTGTGGTTTTGGTGACATTTGGTGACTAGCCTGTTCTTGCATGGGAACAACGGTACGTCCAAGGGCTTGCTGATCTATTGCACATAGCTTCTTCTAAGATAGAACACCATGATCACATTATATTCATATCATATTACATGTATGATAGATCTGGGCTGTGGCATGGACAGATTCGCAAGTCGCGCTTTATGACATTACATGTATGTGGCTGAGATATTGATATTATGTGGCTACGATAGAACACCATGATAACATTATATGATTTTACATGTATATATATATATATATGATAGATATTGAACCGTCGCAAATATATTGTGTCCCAATAGATGTCCAATTGGACCGATGATGGGACGAAACCAAATCGGATGGATATAGACCGGTGGGTGGTCCGTTCGGAGCGGTGTGGTGGGTGGTTGGAAGAAGCGGTCCATGGACTCTGGTCGAAGACTCACCCGTTTCCGCACCAAAACGAAGCATCCATGGAAGACGACGACGCCACTTGGAAGCCCGCGCCATTTACCGCCATTTGGTTGCTTCTTTTTCATGTTTGAGGACTGTGCACCGGCAGCCGCCTTTTCACCTGCAGCTCACAGCGCCTTTGTTTGTTCGTTTCGTCTGGTTCTCTTGTTGTGTCGTTGCAGCCGGTCTTTTCCACCTGAACTCTTTTCGGCCGATCCTTGGGTTTACGATGATTCTGCTTTGGATTTCTTTGCTCAGTGAAGTGACCCTTGATCCAACTGTTAGCATCGAAGCATTGTTAGCATCGAAGGTCGAAGGTGACTTGAAAGGGCTAGCAACGTTGCTCTTGTTTCTTGTGGTAAATCTGTGTGTCGCGCTTCTCCGCATTGCTCGTGTGGTGTGTTTGCCGCTGTTTGCCCAGCCTCCATCAAGAGTCTTGTATTGTTTTTTTTGTATTATGTTGTATGTGCCCACACCCTGTCACACCATGTTCTCAATGTGTGGACTCTGTGCGTCTTGAATAGAGTTTCCTTATGTTTCCTTCGTAGAGGCCAACCAATAAACTTCAGTTTGCTAAAGATACCTGCCGGGCAAACAGGCAGGTTTCAGACAACGTGCCCGCTCGCGAGACCCGTGGCGCTCATTTTTCGGATTGGTGGATGGAGGTTGGATGCTTTGTTTAGCTGAAAACAGATGCACGTCGCTTCCGCCGGCCCCCTCCTCAAAATGAACCTTTTCTTCCCAGAGACCCACATAATACCCACATATTTTTGGTGGCCCACATACGAAGCCAAAGCGACAGGTGGTACCTCCCACAAAAGCACCAACGTCTCTGCATTTGGACCAAATCATGGCACTCTTCAAATTGTACGTAAATGTACGTAATATCGCAGGGGTTTCCATGCGGGGCCGTGGACAAGCCTTGGTTGTTCTACCTCTTCCATCCTCTTCCCGCTTTCTCTTTCCCGGACGCCGCCGGAACCGCTGGAACCGGTGGAAGACCCTCCAGTCTACCGTCCGTTGAGCGTTGAGGATCTCTTGCTGCTGGGCGTTGGAGATGATGGACATTGCGGTTCTTTGCACCCCAAGAGCGATCATATTAAGGCCACAGGGGATGGCACGGTGACCTTTGGAATCCACAAAGCTGGAAAAAAACCAGAGCCTTGGCCGGCAGAACCGCTCATTTTTTGTTGGAATGTTAATCGTTGCACGACGGTCATCGCTGTGAATGACTTTGGGCATCCAAAAGGGGCTCCTTTGGACCAGATCGTAGCTATCCTCACTTACGTTTGGGGGCATTTGGATGCCCTCAAAGCCCAACCTCACGCTTTTCGCGCGAAAGGCTAAGCGGCTTGTGATCTGAGATGATCTGAGGATTGCCATCTCGATGGATGTGATGTGTGCGTCCAAGAAGGTCATTCTCGCATGCCGCTTGCCACGAACGGTGGCGAACGAGACTGGTCGGAGAGACGAAAGACGTCGACTTGAGACATCAACCCAAAAACGGCCTGGTTACTTGATGGAACAACATGGAACGCATTCAATGGGATATGATGTGTGATCGCTACAGGTGAAGTACTGATATCACAAGATCATGTGCAGGCTCCGAGCAGTTCTGCAGAAGTCGTTGTGGATCTGCCGTTTCACCGAGCTTCGCACGGTGGACACACCTCCCATCAGCCACAGGCACCGGCGAGAAGAAGAAGGATGCAGTTCGCCGAGCCCTCTCAGGTCAGCCGTGGATCGATGTGTTCGGCCTTGGCCGCGCTAGGGTCAGATGGTTTGGCAGACATTCGAACCATACCCACAGAACTACATATTAAGCCATACCCCACCCTACAAGTTCAGTCTGACCCAGGTCCAAACCTGGTCTTTAACCTCCTTGAGTTGTTGTGTTTTTTGTGGTGACTAACATTAGGTCCCAGTCCTGACTGAACTCCATGTCATGTTGGACCGACGGTGTCATGTTGGATGAGACCAACAGTGGAACCTCCGGAGCAAACGGTATGTGGAAGGGCCGCCTGGCCGCCCGGAGAAACGACATGCCGTACTGTACTAAGTACTACTTGTAGTACTATACCTCAAGAATCCTCAAGACATGTTTTGCACGATTTTGCACTTTACGACTTGTTGGTCATAGGCGCGGGAAGAGTGGGGGAGTGACAGTGAGGTGCCAGAAACGCATCGCATTATGTCCATGGGCTTGACTCAGGCATGCTTTGATCCTCGAAGAATTCTGGTTATAGTTCGGACCGTTCGTTTCGTCTTCTGCAACCTGTTCACCGGATTTCTGGATGTGTGCAGCAGTGCAGCGTTGCCAGGTGATTTTGAAGCTCATGACTGTCCTGCTGCTCTTGTAAAAGCAGCTTCAACTACTTGGTATGTAGATAAGGCCTCGCTGGCTGATTTCACTCCAAAGTGAGAGACGAAGTGTACCGAAAAAACGCCATCATCCCAAAGGAACCATAGCATGAACAGATGGTAAACAGGATTGCTGCAAGAACACTGTTCATTTGTCATCATTTGTCGTTTGGTGACTTCTGGTGGTGACAAGGAGATGTTGAGCTGCCAGACGTGCAGCAAATTTAGGAAATTGTAAGCATGTGATGCTGTGCATGACCCACTGATTTTGTGGCATGCGCGGCGGCATCCTGCTTCAGGCTGCAAGTCGCGGGTTGAGTGGTCACCATTAATATGTAGCATTATTATTAGTATGCAGTATACAGTGTATATATATATATACAATGATTTTTCGACGTCGTTGGTAGGTCGGAGTTATGCAGATTGAAGGGGAGAGGTATATTTGTAAACACAATTCATGCGCTTTCAACCCAAAACTGACATTGTTTGGAGTTTGAAGATACGTGATATCTGAATAGATTTGACGAACAGTGACGTAAGACTCTTGGTGTTTTTTTTGGGGGGTTGTTCATGTTGGGCAAATATGGCTGTGACATGCTGGGACAATATGGTGAAGCAAAAAAAGAGGTTCGCTCTCCTCTTTCGTTTCATGCCCTCCAATATTGTGTTTCTCGTAACGCAACCTAGACATCATGTTCGACTGTTCGAAGAGACCGTATGTACTGTAGGCAAGACAGTACATGCAGCCGGAACTCCAAAGTTACAAAGAATGCCCCCAAGCCTACACTTAGAACATGATTGGCTAAATTATGCTAAATTCATATTCCACGTGACGGTCAAACAAACGGGTCATGTAAAGCCTAAGAAACTGCGGAACTGGAGCAGTAAGGCGCTTCTGTGCGCTGTCGTGTGCAGCTGAGTAGTCTGTCGCAATCTAAAAGTGGCGAGCCTCGCCTGACGAACCTCGACTGGCCCAATTCTAATGTCAAGGCGAGCAGAGGAAAAGGGGGTGGGGCTTACGGCCCTGAATTGTTGAGGGGTGACTGCATGAGAAGCATGGCGTAACATGTGTTTTGTGAGAGTTGCTTTTGAAGTTGTGTTCTCTGTGCAACGTTTGGAATAGCAAATCAACGTTTGCTCATAGTGTGGGGAGCTTGGGGGCATGATTCTATTCTGTTCTAAGGTCTATGTGTAGTTTCAGTTTCATGGTATAGCAAGATTGATATTCTGAGTAAACAGAAGCTGATAAACAAGAATATCATTGATATTCACAAGCTGGAATATTCTTTGTTTTTGTGTCTTTCCGAGTATTTCATCAGTTTCCATAAAGAAGCTCTCACAAAGACTCATTGCCCAGGTGCCGGCTCATCTTCGACGAATCAAGGCAATCTACCACTGGATGGCTTGGCTTCTTCGCCGCCGGGCGCTCCCAGACAGGGGTGGTTCCAGGTGAAGGATGTTTCAATCAAACTATGACAGGGTGTAACCCATTGCCAGCAACAGTTGGTAAAGGATGATCACAGTGATGGAGGCCCTGTCCGGAACGAGTTCAGCAGGGATGGGATGAGTTCAGCAGGCTTGGCTCTCGGTTTGGGCAGGTCTTGGAGCCGTGCTTTTCATGTTCTGTCGCTTTGCCTGGATCCTGCCTGGCACAGTGCTCCGATACACCCTCGATGCCTGGTGCGCCGGGCGACACGCGCAAGGCGTTCAAAAAAATATTGCGGACACGCCAATGGAAGCTGTTGAGTGGATCCAAGTCCAATGTCCTCTTCCAGCATCGATGAATCAGGTATGACCCACCGTTTCTTAAAAAAAAGTAAGGGGACCAATGTATTGTTTGCGTTTGGGGCCCACGGCTGCGGCTACACCCCAATACAAGAAATTGATGACCACTGTCAGTTGATCATCAAGAATCATCAAGGCGTCTCCCAATTTCTCAATGACCCTTAGAGTTTAGTGATAATCCACTGTCTCCTCAGTGATCTATTTGGACATGCAGAATTAGAACTCCGGAGGAGACCCTCCAACCAACGCTTTTTGTGCAAAAAGGGGTAAAACGCGTAGAACGCGATGCCGGAGACCACCCTGCGTGACTTGGACTGTTGTGGCCTTTTGGCTTCTTGCAGAAGTACTAGTAGTGGTCGTTTGGTGCTGCATGGTAGTAGTTGGTACTTGTAGTAGTAGTAGTAGTAGTAGTAGTAGTAGTAGTAGGTAGTAGGTAGTAGGTAGTAGGTAGTAGGTAGTAGGTAGTAGGTAGTAGGTAGTAGGGAGTAGTGAGTAGTGAGTAGTAAGTAGCTAGTAAGTAGTAAGTAGTAAGTAGCAAGTTTTAAGTAGCAAGTAGCAAGTAGTAAGTAGGAAGTAGCAAGTAGTAAGTAGGAAGTAGCAAGTAGTAAGTAGTAAGTAGCAAGTAGTAAGTAGTAAGTA
>CAXAMN010022028.1:1354242-1430449 GCA_963970005.1 Durusdinium trenchii | reverse complement strand
AGTAGTAAGTAGCAAGTAGCAAGTAGTAAGTAGCAAGTAGTAAGTAGTAAGTAGCAAGTAGTAAGTAGTGGGTAGTGGGTAGTGGGTAGTAAGTAGCAAGTAGTAAGTAGTGGGTAGTGGGTAGTGGGTAGTAGTAGTAGGAGGAGGAGGAGCAGGAGCAGGAGCAGGAGGAGGAGTAGTAGGAGTAGTAGGATTGGCACGGTTGTGAAGAACCACGTCCGGACTATGGTGCCAATTCCTCACTGTTCATTTTTCAGCGATGCGACCAACGAAGAGAGGCTGTAAGACCTGAAAAAGGACCCTACCGCCTGCTGGGGTACCTATGAGAGTACCTATGGGATAGATACGGGGGGGGGGTGAATTTCCACTATTCACCGGAATTCCTACCCCTAAATTTCAATAGTCTATGGAGTGGAATTAAAGCTTCTTTCAACACCAAACACACACAGTCAGACAAACACATCTCTTTAATCATAATCGTGGATGTTGTCACCTGGTCTCTCCTGCCTAGTCGCACTGTTTCCTGCCTAGTCTTACTGAGGCTGAAGAGCGCCTTTGTTGGATCCATCTGTTCCCCCATCCTTCCCCATCCCAAAAATCCCTCGTCAGGTACGATCCGTGGAGTCTGGTCCGGCCTCGGGGCGAGGAGGCGGTTGCGGTAGAGAGGAGGGAGACGGAGGGGACGATGCTTAGAGTTTAGGAGTCTGGTCACTAGGAGTCTTGTAGTCCATTGAGGTGAGATCGCCATAGATCGCGGAGTGAACAACCTATGTCTCAGAGAGGAGTGAGAGTAAGATGAGTGTGAGAACCGTTGTGTCACATTTTTCTGGTTGCGTTGAGTGAGGATACCTCGGATATCGTTTTTTTTTGGAAAGTGGTACTGGTATGAAGACTGGTGCCCAGTTTGCGATGGCACTAGTCAGCACGCCAACTTGTTGTTGTGCCTCTTCGCCAATTAGTGAGATTAATTTGCACGACGCTGCAGCTGGGAGATGCCTTAAAAGCGCCTGACCGCTCATGTCTAGGAGCAAAGCTTGGTGGCAATCTTGCAAGCAGGGTAATTATATATGTGCATATATATATAATTATACAAGTATATATATATATATGTATATATATATGATTCTATGATTATGTAAGTTGATTCTCCAGCCGGACAAGGACATGAAACTATTTTGATCCTTCAGTGATTTGAGTATACGTTTGTCGCTTTACGGATGAATCACACCTTGCTGAACAAAGACTAAACAAGCTATAGGCGATCGTTGCTATCTACAAACTGATAAAACAACTAGTCAGGCAATGAGAAACTGCTAATCACTGCTACACCAGTGTGTTCCTTCGCATCAGTGTTTTCTCCCCAGTGTTCACTCATGTTCGAAGCCCTACCCTTCTATTCACAGTAATTGAAGTCATTCACTGAGTCATTAGTCATTCACCAATTCCCTTGCCAATTCCAATCCAATCCTTTCAATCTCCTCGCTCGCCAGGTGCGAGGCCGCCATCTTCGCGGCTTGGGTGTCACACCGCAGATGCTGCGCTATGCTCCTGGTCAAAATCCGCATGGTGAGGAGAGGGCTAGGATTGGCTTCACATCCAAACAAGTACAATGGCTGTAGGGTTGATATAGGGTGGCCCAAGTATGGGAACATAGGAGAACATAGCTCCTTCGGGGCTGGTGAAGCCCATGGGCTTGGCACATTATATTGCAGTTTCTTGCTCTTTTTGGGCGTGGAAAGCCGAATGATGTGCGTTCCGGACATGAACGTGTACCTGCAGGACTTAACTGCGTTGCTCTCACAGGGACTGCTTGGAATGCCGGGGGCCCAAGTCAAGTGATTGAGTGGCCTGTGCAAGGACAGCACATGATAAGTGCAGATACATGTGTGTGTGTGTGTGCATGCATGATTGCCCGTTTTTGCCTTTTCTTTGTAATGATAGGAGGACAGCACGACCGGGTTATTGGAAGCTGGTACTAGGTCCTACCACTGGTGGCACTTGATCAAGCTCTTGCCCCCCAGAGCTTCATATATGGGCAGTGTTTGCGTTGATAGTATTGATACCTGGAAGATGTTTCTCGTGTGCCAGGGTGTGACTGCTTGCCCAGGTAGCAGTACAGTCAGCAAGAGTCCTCAGATGCCGACCTGAGTGGCTGCAGTTCTTCAGAACGCACGGAGTTCCTGCTTGAGGACGACGTGACGAGCTTGCAGAAATGGTCACCCATGTTTTGCAGAATGTGATGGATGTGAAAGAAAACTTGGCGGATCCAGCTTCTTTTGGGTTTCTGACATGTCCACTGCTTGAGCGCTTGCTCAAGCAAGCGTTCGTGCCCTGCAGTTGTTACATGCAGATAAAAATGCTCGAGATTGACAGACACTATGCACAAACGGTCCAGGCTAGGTCTTGTTCTTCAGTTGAACAGCTACAAATGACTCCAAGTGACTTGAAGACAGTGACTTCAAGGCCAAGAGTAATGTAGCCGCCACGTTTCAACACCTGTGAATGGCACCGGAAGAGGAACAGTTCCAGCATGTGATGGGCCGTCCCCATGTGATGGGCCCCTGCATATCTTGCCACGCGACAGACAGGCAAGACATGGAACATCAAACATCAATATGTCAAGACATGGACAAACCACGGTTCTCTTCACCGTCTTCGACTTGGAACGCCTCCCACCGGCTTTGGCTCAGATTAGACGGCCGGGGCACGTGAAACCAACAAGGGGTGACGCCGTACGTCGTCACGGCGTCGAGGCGGGGGTCGATGTGGCACCAGGAGAACGAAATGGTGTTTGTTCCTTTTTCATGTTAGACCTCTTGATTCAGAACCTCCCCTGGCCTATCCAAAAACGTTGTTTTAATCCATGTCTCTGGGAAGATGTTGACAACCATCCTGGTCTTCAGACTCGTAGCGTGGACAGACGTGGCGTGGTCAGACGTGGAGACTAAGGCTCAACCGGTGCTTCACGACCCATCCGACCCATCCCTTGAGCCGTTCTTCGCGCGCGCGCGGCTTGAAACGAACCATCCACCCTCGCCCCTTCGGCCGTTCGGGTCGGTCGCACCGGTCGCGCCGGTGGGTCGGTCCGAGGCCCATGCCTCGGAATGCGCGGGATGGATTCGACTTTAGCTTTATGAGCAACAAGGACGATAGTTGCAGCCTCGGAGAACTGCTTTGGAAGGACGATAGAGCCTCAGACAGTGGGTAGGTCCATGGCCGGAAGAACACCCAATCGCTATGTAATGTAGACATACTCTTGAACTCTTGATGATATTTCAATCAACATGTTAAATTTCCCAGTTAGATGGTAAATATCGATTTTGAAAAAAACACATCTTCGAAATCTTAGAAACATATTGGGAACCTTAATTCATCAACGGATTTATATAGTGAATTCATCTCCCTTGCCGACTTGCTTCGTTCAAGACTTTTCAGCCTCCCCGGTCCGAGGTCTAGGCTTCATAGCAGAGGAGGAGCCAACGTGGAGCAGCCAACACCGTTGTTTACACAGCTGGAGTTGGCTTTGTTGTGTGCAAGTAGCTTCAGTTTTGGTGGAAGTAGCAAGAACGCAAGACCAGATGCGGTTGTTGTCAATATATTTACAACAACACTAGACTTTAGACGCTGAGTCTATATCGCTAAAGACAGGTTGTATTCTGATGTATTCTACCCTTTGCATACCATTATATCCCATTGCTATATTACTATATAGTATATTGATGTAACTTGTATTTACTCATAATATACATAATATACAAGATGATTATATATGCATTCATTCTCTCCAGTTTGTGAGCTCTGGGCTGTACCAACTTAGTTTTCTGGTTTGTACAGTAACTAATATATTTTTTTGTATATACACATAACTATTGTATATATATATATATACATATATTTCCCCGTGTACCACGTGACTCGTTACATGAAAAGAATGGACTGAGAGGTTGGACAAGCATGTTTGACATTGTTCGACCACCATCATCGAGTGGTCAATTCCGAAAATGCAACTTCAAAGCCAAGTTTTGAATAGATGTTCTTGCTCTTCAATTCAGCAACTCAGAATCCAAATAATTAGAGTCGAGATACGGCACAATCATTGCACACTCATTTTAAGGACCATTCGAAAGCCTGTACCTGCTTTGTCTCCACTATGCCACCGTTTTGGGTTGTGTGAGGACCGAGTGAATTGTCCATTCTACCTCAAAATTGGTGCTTGCAGAAATGGCGACCGCTGCAATAGGGCCTGACTCTGAGTCACAACACTCGACCAACCAAGTCGTGGATGGCCAAGTGCCTCAAGTGATTCCAAAGTTGCTCGATACCCAAATCAGTTTACTCCTTGTTCCTGGATGATCATCAATAATTCAGAGCAATTAGGTTAACGAATTCTAAAGAGAAAGACAGCAAGGAACAATATGGCTGCAAGATGCTGTACGTGCAGCTGAGGCGCATGTGAAGCCATCCAGTGGTCACACCATTCTCATTCCGCACATGTCCTTGGCCTCAGTCGTGGCATTGGCCACTTTGGGATCACAAGACACTCCATGTATGGTATATTTACGTACATTAAGGGTGGTTTGAGGGGTCAATGTAGGCATATAGGACAGACATCGGTCGTGTTTGGCTTTGGTGTTTGATGCATGCAGCTGTTGGCCTAGGTACCCTTGCATCCCAGAAGCCATGGCTGTGGCCAATGACGATGAATGGGATGATGAGACCTATGCTCGCCAGCAGGAGAACTGGTCCGCAAGCAGCCTGAAAGACTTTAAGTGCAGTGAACTAGACCTAGACATGTCTGCAATGTCCGCACTCAATACCTGGCCGTGTTTGAAGAATGGCTGCCTTCGCCCCTGAAACCTGGGAAGTGGAAAGGGTGACTATATTGATGATAGAAATCCAGCTGGTATTTTGGCCTTGACTTTGGAGTGCCATGGCATCCTCACAACTGTCCGGAACTGCAATTTGAGACCGCCGGCTTCGGCAAACGGCACGTGAGGAGCATTTGGAAACCTTCTACGAAGAAGTCTTTCTGGAGCTAGCCAAGTTTGGCGAGGCCCAAGACTCCCATAGGAGAGATCCATCACCTGCCTCATTTTTGACATGTCCAGTGACGCCGAAGAGAATCGATTCGTCGAATTCATGCTTTCCTGCCGACAGTCGTCCGACGGTTGGGAGACTTGTTTGCAAGAACACACACTCGGAGCATGGTGGGCTTCTCTGGCTCAAGCGGCTCATGCGGCTCAAGCAAGCGAATGCTCCACGTGGTTTTGGTAGTGACTTCAATGTTTTCCTGAAGGGATACTTGGCAAGTCATTGGGTCACTCCGCAACTGCCAGTTGCAACAATGCTACATCGCAAGCAACTTGGAGACACAATGCTACTATATATGCTATTACAGGGTTCGCAAGATTTGTTAAGAAGAGTGTGCTATAGGGAAGTCCAACACCCACTGCGTCACGAGGGTGAGCGCAGCTAGTAGCAGCCACGGACTTCCATCGATAAACAAGTGGGTTTTACACATTAATCATGGGTACAGATGGCACCCACCGGGGACAGCTTTGCGCATGGCCCGGGATCTTAAGACGTACACGCCCATGGGGTGGACCTGTGGTGAACTTCGGCCATCAGAGGCGGAAGGTGTGAAGAGACGTTCAAATCCTGCTTCACAACCCTTGACCATCTGGACCCTCCATGAAACTGACGCATATCTTACATTGACCACTTTTTCCAAGCAGACAACCAGATCGATAAGCCCGTCCCCAGGGTCGTCTCAGGTCGTCTGTTTAGCCGTCACTTCCGGAGCCTTCCCACCAGAAGCCGGAGCCCATCGCCCGAGGCTTCGGAAGAAGAAGAGTGGCACCTCGGCGTTTCGGATGCGCGAGCCCGGGACTCCCAGTTCCTCCGAGTGGCGCGTGGGCGAGGAATGGACGCGACGTTCGGACCGCGAGCGACTCGGGCGGAGCATTTTCGGGGCAGCGCGACTCGAACGGAGCGATGGGACGCTACGAACGGGGCTCCTGGCCGTACTACTAGGAGCAAGAAGCTATGTTCGGAGCAAGGGGCATCGCTACTATAGGAGCAAGTTCTGCTGTCCAGTTGTGCGATGTCTCCCGCTTTTTGGATGGCCCAGAGAAGCATCGCCAGACGTTGAAGTCAGTGACTTCTTTTTTGGTATTATTGTCATGTATTTTTGTTCGTCAGGAGTGGCAGTGAATATTCAGCTTGCAAATGCTTGCCATTTTAGACACTGAGGTACAACAAGAGGTACTTCACCTTGGATTTTGATACTCACACCTTCTTCTACACGCACTCTGAGGGGAGCAAGAAGGCGTTTCGGTCACTCATCTATCGGTCCTCCAGGCCCACGTGAAAATAAACTATAGAAGGCTCATTCAGGAGCCATCATCCTAGAGCATCCTAGAACCCATGTTCTTCATATTTCTTCCCTGTCATCGGAGGATCCTGGAATTTGTTGGGGGGCGGGGTCTTGTTCATGGGTGGTCGGAAAACTCCATGAGCATTCCATTCTAAGATATGGGCTAGAAGAGCTGAGGGTGTTCCAGTTTTCTGGCCTCATGACGTGGATGTGTCAACTAGGGAGATCCTCTCAAGGGCAACGCCCCCCGCTGCGGAAGGCGACGAAACGACCAGTCTGTCCAATCAAAAAGCTTTCGGGTGTCTCCCTATTGAAATACACCACCCTTTGCCACCCTTGCCACCGGCAGCTTTTCGGATCGCGGACTGGGCTGGCTCGCCGACTTGGCTCGCTGCTCGGCCCGTCGCCGACTGGGCAGGTGTCTTCGGTGACCCCCTTTGCAGACATCGTGGACGTGCGGCTGCCGGAGGTGATTCGTCCGGCCGGATGGTCCGGTGATGGTACTGGTGGATCTTCCCTTAAGAATGGTACCGATGTGGAGGTTTTTTTTTATACGTTTTATGACATGCTTTGTGACCCATCGCCTAAGTGGTGTAGAGCTTTGGTGTCCTATATGGTGTCCTGCTTGTGCTAATCACCTCAGAATCACACTTGCTCAGTTGCTCCCAAGTAACTTTTTTTCAGTGTACTATCACTGAGCAGCCTATCTAGAATCACTAGATGTTCTTAGATGTATCGAGCCAGATGTGTTGTGGTTACTCAGCTTGTGTATCTTCGATCCTGGTGATCCTGCCCGCTTGGGCCACCAACCACAACCTCCCCCACTCACACCCTAGACTTGGTCCTTGCAGGCTGACAAGCTGGCTGACAAAGGAGACAACATCTCGGAGGTCAGCAAGACCAGCAAGCGCACGGGACCTTAGATGGTCATGTTTGTGGACAGCATCCGGACACCATTGGACAACCGTTCATAGGATCTACAGTGTAATTTCTTGTAAACACAGGCTATTAATGTTTTTTCTCCATCTCAGCTAATACATGCTTTCTTCCTTCAACAGTGAATGCTTCCACTCTTGCACTTCGAGAAGACTCTTGCGATTGCTGCGTTGTGAAAACCTGAGGAAATCGACTTGTATACGGACTCATTCATAGATGGCTTCCAAAAAGAAGCAACCGGGTAACCGTTTTTTTCCGCTGGTTTTCCTTTGTGGTTCAAGCACCCTGTGACACGTGACTGGCGGACTCCACAGGTTCTTCGTTCTTCCGGCGGCCAAGCGGCTTTCTCACTGCATCGAAAGAGACAGAGGAGGGACGAGTAGTTCTAAGCTGCCCACACATTCGTAGAGGCCACACATTGCTCTGAGCACCGCCGAGATGTTGTCTCGTTCGCTTGGTCCTTTATTGGAAGATGATGATGATAGAAGCTGCCAGGAGCATTTGCTGATGGTCATGACTCGGCCTGCCAAAACCTTTGAGCTTTTGCCGCTCGGAGAAGAGATTGGAGCGAGTTTGTCGGAAGTTGTTCCTTTCGCAGATGGAGTTGTTTCATTATGTGTCTTCTTTTCTAGCCCGCTCGGCCCTGCCTCCTTCCTTACTTAATCAAGTATACGCTCCCTACTTATATTAATATATAATTCATTGAGTAAGGAGGTAAGCTACTAGGAGAAGTTTGCTCCTAGCTAGGATGCAGGATATCTCACGCACATTCACGCACTAACGATTTGGTTCCATTTGATTCCCAGATTTTTAGGGAAACGACCCCTCAGTTGGACCCCCCCCGGAAAAGGGGCAATAATATGCAATAATTTCAATGGCCCTGAGCCAGAGGGTCTCCCTACTTTTTCCACACACCCAGTGTTGCCATCGCTGAGCCATCGCTCAGCAGCTTTAGTGAAACCGGGCTGTGCTCTTGAGATCTCTTGAGGTGTTCTTCAGCCACGGAGGCTGTGACTTGGTTTGAGGCGATGGAATGCGGCAGTGATATCTTGCAAAGTCGACCTGTTTGCTCGCGCCTAAATCGTGTGAGGCTGTTTGTGGACTTTCAAAGATTGCCGCACTTCTCTTGGCTCTTCCTGGAAGCACGAAGACCCACTTCTCCAGGCCTTGAAGCAGGCCATCGCGCTGGACCGCGGCACCGACGTGGAACACACCACAGCGGCCACCTCGGAGGAAGAGAAGCCCAAAGGAGGCGGGAGCCATGCGGAGTGACCGGCGGCCACCCTCCGGGGGGTCTCACCGGGTCGGTCAGTGGATGTGGAAGTTAGGACGGGTCGCGGTGGAGGTCGTTGAGGTGGGACCGGGGGGCATGCGGATGGGTTGGGAGACTAGGAGTTGTGGCTTCTTTTTCTCGGAAAGAGCTTGGGCTTGCCCATCGGATGGCCTTACGTTGCACATCTCATGCTTTCCTCCGGTCTTGCAAGAAGAGGCCGGAGGGGTCATTTCAGGTCGAAAGGTCTCTTTGACGTCTCGAAGCCTGATCTGTTTTGTTCAAACCAAGAGGTTAAGTCGACCTGCAAAAGGACTCGTCAGGAGCCATCAGCTGGGGTACCTCTTATCCTGGGCCATTTATGGGATACATGATAGTACTCGAGTATAGATGTCTTACTATAGGCCTATAGGGTTCTTCAACCTCTGGAATTTCCCTTCTGAGTCCAACAAGTTCCACCTCATCGATGTCTGGGAAGGCCGGAGCCATCGGAAGACCGGTCGGGCCCGGACATCGATATCGGCTTTGCCTGCGCCAGGCGTGAGCGGCGGCTATCCGGGGAGACCCGGCGCAGGCGATGCTTTGCTCGCTCTCGGTGAATCGTGGTGACATGGATGGTGTGCCTGCGACTACCTGACTACCATCCCTATGACCCTCCAAACAAGGAAAGAAGTGGATGGCCACCATCCTGCTTGGTCTTTGGATTTCGTCATCCTTTCGGAGCACCATCCACGTTGGCCCATGATGATTCCAGGGAGTCTAGGATGAGGAATGCTAGACCCCATATGATGGGCAGGGGCTCCAAGCGGTAGCAGGCCGCAGCAATAATTGGTCCTTATGTGTTATACCAGTTTGAGCATACATGCCGTTGAACATGGTTGGCGTGTCAGCATGTTCAGAAGCCATTCACAAGACTTGCCCGCAGCTCCTTTCTCGTGCCTGCTGCCATAAGACGGGCTACTAAGACTGACGGCCTCAGCATATCGAGTCTTCGTATTTGCATTTAACAAGAGCCCGAACAACATTAACATTGCTCACATTAACAACACGTTGGTGCATGAAGGTCCACATCTAGCTCATTCTTGCATATGTTGAACCCACCACGGACCACAGGGTGTCACAACCTAGTTTTGTTTAGAGATTTGTGCGCTCATGCCACGACGCGGGGACTCCCATGCCGTTTGCAGCCTCGCGCATCAAGACATCCGGGAAGAAATCGAAGAAAGGCAGGGGCCCAAACCGTTTTTCTTTTTTCTCAAGCGAGTCATGTCGTTGCGTCGTATGGTCTTAGAGTCTTATCATGTCTTCTTCTCACTGCTCGATTGAGGCAGATAACGACATGGAATAGTAATGTTGTAAGGCTTTACGTTGCTTCCACCGTGCATGAGGGTAGCACAAGTCATGGGCGTTTCAACAACGGATGAACTCGTGGATTCATAGATGAGTTTTTTTTTTTTTCGAGAAAAGGGATGGTTGATATGGGTGTTTATGTTAGTAGAGAGATCCTCAACCCATGGGTTTTAGTCACATGTTCCTTCTTTCACGGGGTTTTTTGGGATGGTCTCCCTATTTTTATACACACCCATTGCACCCATTGCCGAGATTCAGAATCGCATAAGCGCGCATGCTTGCGCAGGCAAACTTGTTCGGACTCCGGTGAATGGTGACGTGGCCAAGCAAATGGTCTTCTTCTTCTTTTGTATAATATGCTGTATATAGTGTTTGCCTGGACCAGACCTGTTTGGACCCCCAGAATCCCTGTGGACCTATTTCCAAGATGTATGTTCTATGATGTGCTGGACGAGATATTTTCCAAGAGCACTCCGGAAAGCTCACAGCTGTGCAACCCCAAAGAGTCAGGTACGTCAGGTCCTTCCAGCTCCGCTGCGGCTGCGGCTGCGGTGGTGAAAGTCAAGGCATCCGGGTCTCGATGCGGGCAGATGAATCCGGGACTGCCGGGACTCGTGTGGGGTTGCCGCGTTGCCAGTGAATGTCAGTGGGTGTGACTGGGGAAGTTCTCAATTCTTTGGGTTCATTCAAGATCCACTTGTGAGCTGCCCCAACTCCGAGGTGAAGCGAAAGAAGGCAAAGCCACAAAAGCCTGAGGCCATTGCTGCTGTTCTTAAACATCGCATCAATCTGCTCTTGTTCCATGGGGTTTGCTCTCCAGATGGAGATTTAGATTCTTATGCCCATCAAGAGTTGAAATCGCACCAGTTGCGCCGGCAAGAGAGATGGCCAAGGGCAACCTTACACGTTGGTCTTCGCCACAAGATCCTGCAAGATGTTTAATAAGAAGCGATGCAAAAACTATCCCCTACATCCTACTACTTCCTACTGCCCCCCCCCACGTCCTGCAAGTCCTGTCTTATGGCTGGGATCTTGGTGATGCCATTCCAACCACCGCCAGACCATCCATGGGACTGGCATAGTTACCTACATTGGGGTCTTAAATGGGGTATATAAATGTATGTACAGTAACAATTCCAGTCTGAGACTTCACTCTGCTCTGAGACTTCCCTCGCCCCTCTGGAAGACCGAAGACCTTGGAAGACCAAAGTGCCAACCGTCGAGGGCGCTGCGGAAGTTCAAAGGCAGACGAACTAGAGTGGGCATGGTCGAAGAACTAGAGCTCCAGGGCCAGGGAAGCCCTGCTGGGACAGAAGCTTTACCCATTTATAAACCTCTGAAAGAAAAGGTGGGGGTTGTTTCATCCAATCCCACCTATAGTGTGAAGGCCACACTCTAAGCTCCAATCCCATGGGCACGGTTCCGCAGGATCGTTGGTGGCCATCATCCATTCGTTTGAACGAGGCTTCATGGCAACCATCCCGCGTTGCACTCGCACATTCGCCCGGGTAAGTCATGTCATCATTACCTAACATGACATATCAATGATGACATGTCATGGTAAGTCATGATTGTCATATCATGATAGTTATAGTTGATTATGACTCATGACTGCCAACAGAGGTTGAAGAACCCAGCCTAGAGATTATCCCAGTTGGGTACCCCAGGTAGCTCGGGTCCTTTGCTGCCTGTCGACTTGACTTCTTCGGTACGTAAGTCGTCGGTGCTCGAGTCACGTTGGACCGGCGACCGGAGAGAACACGGCCGGTCTGACATCTTGGACTGAACAGGCCCAATGTAGGAGGAGAGAGAGAGAGAGAGATATATATATATACATAGAGAGAGAGAGAGAGAATCAGATAGAGAATGATGGAGAGATCACGGCATGATGGAGAGATGAAGCGTTTGAAGCTACATTTGCATTTTAGGAAGTAGGAGCAGGTCAGATACCTGCTGAGTGCGTTGCGGGCTTGTCCGGTGAAGCGTGTTACCATATGGAACACAATGTGAATTGTGAGCTGCTGTTTCAAAAGAGTCTAGAACCCTCGTTATTCTTGTTTACGCTATAGTTATAAAAAACTTTCATTGGAAAGTTTTTTATTTTCTAAATTTAAAAAAAAAGTCAAAAAAAGTCAATCCCAAAAGTCAAAGTCAAAAAAAAGTCAAATCAGCAAATTTCAGATGACTATTTGCCCAGATCCGACCTTTTTCGACATGTTTTCGACTTTTTTCGACATTTTTTTCGACTTTTTTTTTGACTTTTTCGAGCTGTGGTCTACGGTTGACTTTTCTTGACTCCAGTAATCCGCCAAGGCGAGGAGCCACAGTTTTGACTTTTTTTGACTGTTTTTTGACTTTTTCGAGCTGTGGTCTATGGTTGACTTTTTTTTGACTTTTTTGACTTTTCAATTTCATATTTTTTGACTTTGACTTTTTCAGTTGACTTTTTTTGACTTTTTGTTTAAATCACGGATTCTGGCCTTACCATATGAAAGTCTTTTATAACGCTATATTTATTTTTCTCAAATGATTCACAACGTCCAGAAGTTGATTGTAGCCACAATATTGCGATCCATTATTGTGTATGTGTCAGAGAGTTTGCCAAAGAATCCACATCTGATTTTGCCCGGTCTTGCAACTTGCCAGGGAAGCCTGCGCCTTCGCCCTTTTCGTCACTGCCGCCACCTGTGGAGCCGTTGGCACCGAGCTTCGCACCTTCCCTGGAGGGCGAAGCATTGGCCTCCGCACGCACGTTGGTGGCGGAATTGGCGATTCGAGGCCAAGAAGCCTGCGAGGCAAGCTGGAAAGAGTTGAGAAAAACCGTGCGCCGTTTGTGCGCCACAATAAAGGTTTTAAGTTTAAAGGAAGGTTTTTGATTTGCCATGGGTTTCTGGTGTGTTTACAACAACGACTGTGTAAGCCCTTTTAAACGGAACCCATCGGAACCCTCCGGCGTGTGACCGCCAACCCCACGCGGTCACCGTACCCTAGGTGCGGCTGCGCTCCGTCGCGAACCCGACGAGCGCGACGCCGCGGCCCGAGCTGGGGCCCGCGCTGGCGCATTGCGCCGAGCGAGGGCTGGAGGCGAGGCGGATGGACGGCGGTAGACGGGAGACCATGTACCAAACGATCCAAGTAGAGGGAAGTCGTTTTGTTAAAGATCGGATGAACGATGACCATTTGTCTACCACGACATGTCAGTGTTTGGATGTTTTTTTTGGTGCTTGCACGCACAGGCGTGTGTTCAGCTTTTGCTGCAGAAGTTGGGAGCTTGGAGATCAGTCACGTTGACTCGATGACGGTCATGTAGACAGCATGTCATGTAGACCTACCTATAAGATCTATAAGGAGATCCAAAAGGTTCACCCTCAGCAACTGACTCATAACAAGGCCAGGCTTTTGGCTGCTGTTTCTTTTGTTTTCCTAAGGGAATGTACCATGACTGTAGCTGTAAGATGCTGTAAGTATGGTTACATTGCATAGTGGGATTTGCAGTCGAATTTCAGGCCATCTTCCAAATATACTTAAAACATCTTGAAACTGTATTTAAATCGACTAGATAAAACCTTGGACAATAATCAAAGGAGATAGAGTAATAGACATGAATGATGCAATCTCCAAATTCACAGGGGTGAATGGACAACTCTTCTCAATTCAAATAACATGATCCAACAAGCGTTGAATTCCACTTCAATCACCTAGTCATCAGACAAATAGAACACAAAACACGCAATCTCCAAGGATGTGTCGTTCCAAACATCACATCCTTCAAACACTGCCTAGTCACCGGTCATCTCTTGGAAGAACCGGTTCATCCCTTTGAGGGACGGTGACCCTTGAGGCGAGCCATGGCGGATTCCTGTGGACTGCGTAACCTGGCGAACCAGGCGACACGTCCGAGGGAGAACGGAGAGAAGCTGAAGGATATTGAAGGATCATATATTAATATAGAATATATAACTGGACCCGACTGACAACAGGTGTGACAACTGGTGCCTGTGGTCGGGTCTTCAAACAGCCTGTTGGCGGGTGCTGGTATATATGAGTCGTTTTCAAAATTATCGTTATTTACTTTATACAAGGGCATTTCATCCAAGAGTGTGATTTGGGGTTTTCCTGGGAAAACGATACGGGACGTCCAAATTAACGATACCTCTATTGTTACATGCATTAGTTCCTTGAGCTTTTTGAGTTCATGTTGGTATGTCGTCCTGCTACAGCAACTCTTCTGAGCATTTGTGCTCAAGGGTCTGAAGGGCATCACTTCATGAACTGGCTTGTTCTTGCTTGCAAGTGTCACAGGCAATTAGGGATTGCGATTGCTTGTGTTTGAAGGGCTGTGTCCTGGCTATTATATAATATTATATATCAATCATTGCTAGTATATAGTATATAATATATATATAAATCATTAGTTATATCATTATGTATAGGTATAAAAAAACATCATGCAAACATAGATCAGATCAGATCAGATAACATAAATCACAGATTGGACTTGTCAAAGTGTGATCGTAAGTTGGAATTACTATAGATGTGTTTGTTGTTTTTTGTTGTTTTTAATCTTTTCTTGGAAGGCATACACTTTAAGGAAAAGTAATAGATCTCAGTGTTGTACGAGCGGAATGGAGTCGAAGAACTGTGAGGCAGTGCTGGGCAAGCGCACGGCTTTGCAGCTGGCAGCAGAGAACGGTCATACACCAGTGCCGCAGGCCCAGAACATGCATTATTAGATAGAGGCGGCCGAAAGGAGGCAAGCACTCACAATCATTGGTGGGTTCAGTGCTCGAAGGTGGCGGTCCAAGACAATCGCATTGAGTGCTTGATTCAGTTTAGCCATGTCAGCTTTATATCATAAACATAGCTCTGGAATGCTCTGGATAGCTTTAGCATGCTCTGGAATGCGTCAGACCGTCAGAATGCTCTCAAGTGTTCCTCGTGATGCCGTGATGTTGCATACAGCATGCGTCATACAGCAATGCTCACTCTAATGGATTTCAAGGATTTTCAAGGTCTAGGGTACTCAGCCGTTGCAAGTGGTAGGGGTGGGTCTGTTTGTTCCAAGGTGTCGCCTCTTGCTGCAGGCCGGCAGCAATGGCAAGGACCTTGGCATGTTTTTCCAAGGCGAAGGAAATTGAACAGTGTAAGTTGTGTAAGTGTCATCCTTATTGTCAAAAGGATGATGAACATCAATGAACATCATTCTATTTGTCAACTCACGGGGGCAAATCCCTTGTGACTGGGTTCCCCAGTTCGCTGGGCCGACCCGGACCGGTCCGCGGAACCGGCCCGGGCGCACCGGGCCCGGTCGCCCCGTCTGAGGCTTTGGGCTTGCAGGTGCCATTCAAAAGCTGAAAAGCTATGGGCAGCTCTTCGACCGTGGGGGCGCCTCAGCATGGCCTCAGCATGGCCGTACCGGCCGCGAAATCGGACCAGAGTTCGGCGGTTTTTCTGGGAGGCCGTGGACGGCCAAAGACGGCGGCCGTGGACTTCTGTCGAAGATTTGCACCAGGTCCTGAAGATTTGCCTCAACTACAGGTTTTAGAGTAGGTTTTAGTCAGAAACTGCACGGGTCATGACAGGTCAAGAAAAAACACACATGGTCCACACATGTCCACACGTCTTCTTTTTCCAGCCAAGAAAAAAGGTGGCTTCACAACCAGCCGTCGCCACGAACCACTCCGCGGACTCTCCCGCTTCCGAGGCGAAGTGCGAGAACTCGAAGGGATGAACGTGCAGAGCTCGCAGCGCGCGCGAAGCGGAAAAGACCCATGGACTCGTGGGACTCGACATTCCAAACCATCCATGGAACTGGAATAGACCTGGGCATTGACCTGGGCATATGAAAGTGCCTGTTTTTTTGGTTCAATTCTGCGGCATGAGCATCTTTTGGAGTCACGGGCCGGCCTTATGAGTCGTTCGTCTGCCCAGATTGACCCCTCAAACTACCCCAATTGGTTGGTAAATATGCCCATGTTCATGGATGGTCTGGGGGGCGGGCTGTGGTTGAGCAAACATGAACAAACAGACCCACCAGGGAGGACCACGTCTGGTCCTTCTCGGAAGTCAGTTCTTTTGCTCTGGGGATGTTCCATGATGTTCCATCATGGTCCTTTCGCGGCTTGAGGCCATGTCCAGCTGCATCTTGGGTTACTGGAATCCATTAGTTTCCTGAGGAAAAAACGGTTTCCGGTCACACACACCTTGCACACATATCCGTGGCGCACCTCACATCACCTCACTGTCCTTCCCCTACGCGGGGTACACGAGGAGAGAATGTACAAAGAAAAGGTATGTAACAAGAACGTGCAACCCACACACAACACATGTGTGAATTATGCGAACGAAGTGTGCGCGACACTGTAGAATTCCTAATTCAAGGGTCGAGCTGTATCAAGATTATCAAGACGAGGTCTGTTTTATTGCGTAGGCATTTACGAACTCGCTGGTAAGGGTCCCTTAGCTTGATTGGCTTCGTGCAGACTGGCTTCGTGAAATTCCGCTTTTGGGTTTGGAGTTAACTCATGTCCTGAGCTCGCTCTCGTCTTCAACGTACGACAGAACGAAGTTCGGAAGCTCCGAGAAGCTCCTCGTTCAACGAGATGAGAGGGTAATGTAGGATGCTCCTCTAAAGGATCCGATCCCGAAGTCCATCGTAGTTGGATTGAATGGCCGTTGGATACAGCTGTCCCAGGGAGCGTCCGGGATTTCCAATTGCATTATTTATATTTTTAGTGGCCGGTGATTCGCCGGTGATCCTTTTTTTTTTGTTCTTTTTGGTTCATAGTACAACCACTTGCACAGGTCCATTTGGCATTTGGAGAATATGACTTGGTAGAAAGCGAAGAGAGAATCAACTCCAAGACTTGCTGCGTGTACGGTACGGTTGTGCAGTGTAGCTCAAAGAGAGACCTCCCAGTTTGACCCCAATTGATCAAATCCTTAGGAGCCAGGGGTATCCCAATTTCAATATGCAGCTGTCAGCTGTATCGCAGCTGGATGGACGCAGCTCCCACGTCACACGCAGCAACTCCACCGTAGCTTGGGCTTTGCATGGGTCACAGCAAGGGCTGAATATGCTCACTTCCAGAATATGTTTGTGCGGGTTCAACAAATAGTGCACAATCCTTCCACTAGCTCACTAGCGCTGTCAAGCGGGTGCTTTACAATCACCAACTTCAAACCAAACTGGCCGCATTTACGGCAGCAAATCTTCCCAGAAACATCCAGCGCGGGAGCATTGTTTTCAGCAGCACTGCATGGGCACAATGCCAGATGGTGATGAGTGCTTTTTGCCGCCGTCGTTAGAAGCTTCCATTGCGAGGTCACAAACCGCCTCAGCACCGGTGCCAAAGGTAGCTGCTGGGTATGCGCAAAGCGGAAACCAGCAGGTTCTACCCCCGACTTCGGGATCTTCAGGCGCCGCTCAATACCCACATGTTCTACCCGATGGTGCACATGAACATCATGCCCATGGTCCACATGGCTGTTGTCATGGCGACCATGGTGAGGACGAGGAGGATGCACACTACAAAGAAGTATGCTGCTCGGTTTTGGGAGCCTTTTTCTGTTTGGAAGGTCGTTTCACGATGTTCCACCGCCAAGTATTGTCCCATGAACCTTCTGCATGCAGCTGAGGCTATTCACTACTGTCATATGCCGAGGACGCGGCATCTGAGCTGATGACGATCGCAGAAACCTTTCACATTCCCGATCCCAGGGATCAGGCCATGATGAAGCTGAAGGTGGACGACTTGATGAACGAGATGAAGCAATGCATCGTGGTCAACGATCATTTTTTTGAAAATGCTGGTCCTCTCCGATTTGGACGCTCAAGACTATTGGCAGATGCCACCTGATCACCAAGTGCAGGAGAGGAATAGCATGAAGGCTCGCACAGTCTTGAGACAGTTTGTGAGAGACTGGGGAGACGAAGGTGCTCAGGAGCGAGACGTCCAATATGGTTGCTTGCTGGATGCGCTTGAACGTTACGTGCCAAAGAATGCACGGCCGTCAGGTGGAAAGCCACGTGTCTTGGCGCCTGGAAGTGGTCTTTCACGCTTGCCCTTCGAATGTGCTCGTCGTGGCTATGCAGCGCAAGGGAATGAGTTTTCCTATCACATGCTGCAGGGCTGCAAATGGGTCCTGAACGAGACCGACCGCGAGAAGAGCCATGTGATCTATCCTTTCGTCTTGAATCTGGAGAACCGGCGAAATGCACTGGATCATGTGCGTCCGGTGGCCATTCCTGATGTCTGCCCATCCAGAATCCTTTGCCCACCCGGTGTAGACCCGAATCCAGAGGACCTGGGGGCATAAATGCGGAGACGTGGAGACAGAGCACTTTATATAAAACTATAATATTATACATCAGATATACCTATTATGATCTTGTTTTTACGCATAATGCAGGATTATATATTAAGATTCCATGATTGAGCGTTTTGAAAGTACTTACCAGATTGAAGGCCCATGGACCGAAGGGTTGTTCGTCCATGACTCGCGTCGGACAGAACCATTGGACCGAGCGACCTTGCTGCCATCCGTCCATCCGTATGTGTTGTTCTTCCAAGTGATCCATGCTCCAACTCAAGAGGCACAGATAGAACAGTGGCGTAATCATGATGGGTTCACTCATTGTGGCTACAAATGTAACTGTGAATAACGGGGAATCCAAGCATCATCGAGGTGGTGAGATTGCTTCAGCATGTTTAGCAGGAAGCATATTCTCGACTCCAAGCATGACCAGGCTGTTGTCGTTCCCTGTCTTCTCCCCGACAAGACGGTGTTCTTTCTTTTGGGATGCTGGATAGCAGGCTGCTTCGTCTCCTTTTCACCTGCTGAGCATCACTCAGTTCATCTTGCTTCATCTCCTCCCATTTGATTTGAGTGAAAAGCGACATCAGGTCATTGCAACTTGTTTGGACTTCATGTTCACCGCTGTTTCACCTGAAGTCATTTGGTATCATTCTGGTTGAACTCAACCTGGTACATCCTCACCTACTTGTCATCACCTTTGATCGCCTCAACCGAGCTGACTTGGCGTCACATCCCATGATCAAAGCTTATCTCAGGCAGCTCACCTTAGAGAAATAGAGGTTGGTACTTCAACAGGGGACCCTCCGACCCCCTAGATCATTTTAGTTGATTTACTTATTTATACTTATGTTGATTTGTCCTTTTTTTCGATGGAACATACATACCCGTTTTTCTACCTTTCTGTTTGTACCTTGCATCGCTTCTCTTTTAACACCATCCGGGACTGCACGTCTGAATTCCAAGCTGCGAACTCCAGGACTTTTCCATGTGTGCCGGCGAATTTATCAATGTCTATGAGGACCAGATCGCAGAGTGGGATGTGTCTTGGAGACAGACACGTCCGTGGAACCAGTGTGGAACCAGTGTGTGAAAGACGGAGGGTTGTATACAAGAAGTATATCGATCCATACAATTCCATACAGACGGTGTCATATCGGACCATCACAGTGAGACTGTGTCATATCGGACCGTGCCAAGCACTCTGATCTATGCTGTGCGCGAGAAACCCCAAATGCAGATCTTGGAACACCAGTCACAGGTCAGTGAAACCCCCGATATGCCGAGCTGCTCTAGTTCTTTTTTGCAGTGTACAACAAGCTTCAAGAATCCTCAAGATACGTTTTGCCAGAGTTTGTCCATCCAAAGTTGCCTTGTTGCCAGGCCGATAATGAACTTTCTGGGAAGCATGAAGCCTTGGAAGCTGCACAACTGCTGACTTCACATTCATCGCCCAAGGCGGTCTTGACGTGCTTTTTCCTCGACACCGCCAAGAACGTGTTTCTGTACATTCGAACCATCGCAGACATCATTAGGTGGGGCAATCGTGGGTTCCTTTTTTCGGTGCGGTCTGGAGCCTGCACAAGCGAATCACGCAGAGCCGAAGTCTGAAACCATTCCTCGGATTTGTTGAAGCTCTATCAAGAGCTGGCTGGAGAGTTCTAGCTAGGAGGCTCCAAGACATGTTGCAGAACAGGCTGGACAAATCTTGTGGTTTGACTAGAGAGGACATGGGTGAACAGCAAATCGGATCGTGCAAGCATGGAAGCATCTGGAGCAGATATGTTTTTAATCCGGATAGTTTGTGCAATCCTTGTTGGACGGCCAAACATCTAGAATCATCTAGAATCTATATACTCACATCACACAATACCACTAACCTGCAACATAGGGGATCCCAGCATGTATAACCCCCCTGCAAGAGCCAAGCCACAACAAGTTGTTGCTGCTTTTGCTTGGTATTTGGTCTAATGCTGTTTGGAGACATGATGCACAGCATGAACCAGATGTGAAACAGTGATCAGTGCCTGATAATACATGTTACGTCCTTTTACAATCCATAATTTATGGCATAAGTTATGCCTTCCCATGGATGCGGAAAGCCCCCTGAATTGTCTTCCATGGAGTGTAGTGCCTTCCTCCGTGCATCGTGCCAAATCACCACAGCTGAGCCTGCCCGCGTTCCTTCGCAGGCCAGGTGGTCTTTGGGCAAATTTTGGCCCGTGCCTGGGCTAGTTGATTCCCCTTCATACACTCCCTTGGATGGACGTGGATGGCATGGCAACCTTGGATGAAAATTTTCCTCTACAAATATTTCAGGGAGTGTAAGTTTGTGGAACCAGAGTATCTGTTGACAAGATACTTGACTTCTGTTTCATGACCTGCCTGTTTTTGTCAAGCCGTTTTCGATGGTTTTTGTTTTGGAAGAGGACCGGCACACTATGTCGGAGATTGGATAGTCAAGTAGAAAAGACAACATTTGATGTGAGCAGACAGAACGTGTTGTCGAAAGCGAGCACGGCCATGGGACAGGGCTTTACTTGGTATAACTTCTAATTACATACACAATCAATCTTTCGCCATCTCACCCTGTAGATATCAGGTACGTCTATTGTCTATCAGACATGTTTGTTTGTCAGATGGTTCAATATGTTCTCCAACAACAGCATCATGTTCTCACATCTTCATAGATCTCATGTTCACGCAGAAGCCTTGGTGATGTTCTTGTTGCTCAGTGGTGATATCATGATTATATGTTGGATAGTCTTTTGGAGACTTCGGAGGGTCGATCGATGTCATCCAGGACCTGTTTTCCTGTTTTCCGCTTCTGCGACCTCAGGCTGTTGTACCACTACGCGGAGCAACCCGACCAGGCCGCCTGACCCAGCGGGGCTCAAGCGGGAACTCCCCCACCGAGCTAACATAGAACCTGAGAATTGACCTGTGGAAGACCATTTTCCTCTACAAGCCAGTGGTTTTGGGGTTCCATGTGGTTTTTCTGCAGGGGAGGGAGGAGCTATTTGCTACTAGTCGGGCCTGCCAGGAGCGCCCCGTTCGTAGCTTCGAACGCGAACGCGGACGCGATGTCGCCGATGCCCTTGGTTACTAGCTATTTGCAATCTAGTGGCTACTACTAGTCATGCCCTTGTTACTAGTGGCGATGCTCTTTGTTACTAGTAGCTTCTATAGCTACTAGTAGAAATGTCCTTGTTACTAAGATAAAACAAAGTAAAAAGGCTTTCTAGACATGGCACTACTGTCCGTACCGGTTTCTTCATCTTTGCTTCAAGCACCTCATCAAACTTTGCCTGTTCTGGTGTAGAGCCAACAGCTTCTAAGACAATGCTCCTATGTTACGTTTTGTGGATCAAACGATGGATACCACCCTCTGTTCGAACAGGATGTTCTGTCTTCCAAGGGACCATGCCATCCCTGTGTTCACTCCAAGCCACCCTTTGCGGCAGCCTCACTGCCGAACACTGTGTAGGTGTCAGAACTACATCTCCAAAACATTCCAACACAATCCAACACATAAAACAATGGGTCATGACCCGTTTTCCAAGGTATTTGTTGGACTCATCTTGAAATAATGATTGCTCCCGACCGCTGCCGCTTGATGCCATCAACTTGCGCACGGCAGATCTCGATCGAGTTGAGCTG
Organism: Durusdinium trenchii; assembly: GCA_963970005.1. Lineage (NCBI taxonomy): Eukaryota > Dinophyceae > Suessiales > Symbiodiniaceae > Durusdinium > Durusdinium trenchii. Next base: position 1,408,541 of record CAXAMN010022028.1, on the reverse strand, counting down.
GGAGGAGGTGAAGCCAGAAATCCAAAAATATTTCGATTTCAAAGAAGAGGACGGCCGAGCTGACTGGATGGGGGGCAAGTTTTCTTGCACAGCAACTGGTGTTTTTGGGGGTCTTTGCTGTGTGAATCACCAAGCAGGAAGCTAAACGTGAAGAGGGTGGGAGGAAGCGCAAGTCTCGTCTCCGCACGTGACAACAGAGGCAGTTTCCGGTACGTCCGAGAGGCGGGGTACAACAGAGGCCCTCATCGGGTAGATGTGAAGAGAAGCAACGATTCGCCTCCAGGATTTTCGAGAAGCTTTGTACACCACGAACCCGAAGGGCATGTACCGAACGCGTGCCTTGGCACTGGATGCGGAGTAATGACGAGTAGGCAAAGTCTAAGAGGATGTTCTTGAAGATATTTCAAAGATCTACTGTTGACTACAGATATTTTAGGGCGGTTCATGTGGTTTGCTGTCGTGTCGCAGAAACTAATCCAGAACGCATTTTTACATCAATGCAGATGCACATCAAAAGAAGCCCTGTTCACCCCACCATGTTAATCTGTTGTCTTCGTTTGATCCGCCGAGGTTACCTGTGTATCTACTTTGCAGCGATCAGGAACGATGTTGAAACTGAGGGAGAGTCCTTCCCTGTATACGACTGAACGCTGTATACGACTGAACGCCGTGAGCGAATCTCACAGTGACAGAGAGTCTTCATGTCGAGATTCTGCGCATTCGCCTAGCAATGTCAAAATGAAGCTGAAGCGATGTGATCGATGATGATCCGATGGGTTCGTTGAAAGACCATCGCAGGATGGTGATTCAATACCAGTCAAATGTGGAACCGAGCTTCCTTTTTCTGACATCTGCTGGTAGGTTTGAGAGGGTTTCGTTCAGATGCCTTTAACAAATTTAAACACGATCATGAATCATCATGAATCTAGATTTCTCCAAAGCATAGTTTGCGTCTTGAGCCATCGCTTGGGTGAAGGAGATAGCGTTTGCCATGGTTTGGCCGTCCACTTCCACGCCGGGTGATTCGTTTCACGAGGTGACCGAAACCGTCCCAACCAGAAGCAAATTCTCTCCCCAGACAGCCACTTCCTATCCCAGACCATCCATGTATGACCTATTTACCTACATTGGGATGGTTGCAGGGGTCAATGTAGGCATATATTCCGTACATGGATGGTTTGGGTATGTCAAGGATCTCAATTGCAGGACCCTTCCCAAAAAGGCCCAAAGCATCCGCCGCGATCGGGTCTACCTGCTTGCGTTCGACCCTGCAAACAGGTCCTCTTGCGGCACCCGAACCAACCAGCACGGGAGCCCACCCGTGGTGAGAAACGGCTCCGTGGAGTTGGGGAAGGAGAGGTGAGCGGACGGAGCCGGGTGACCCGTTTGACTAAAAGCATCTAAAAGCCATGACATTGCTAGGACACTGGCTTGAAGATTGTGGGTCCTAGTGAGTGCCCAGAATGAAAGTCATTAGGTCTATATATAATAGGTGTGGGTGGTTGCTGAAAACATGGAGTGGAGCGACCAAAGGGGTATAGAGCTTCCACGCATTTCCAGTGGTGATAAATACGTTGCTGGTTCAGTGTGTTAGAAGTTGCGCTGCACTTCAGGACATCATCTGGCTCCAGAGTTTCTTATTTGGGAAGAAGTTCTTGATGTTCCTTTGAGGAAGCAGAGTGGAGGGTACCCTCAGACTCACTAACATGGAAGTGGAAAATTGCCTGTTGGATGACCATTCTCCGCTACAAACAGGGTGGTTTTCCACTTCCATGTGACGTCGCTCGCACAGCTTCCACTACACGCAGGTGATGCGGACGGTGAAGTATCTCCACCGCCTGCGAGAGGGACCGCGGGTACTTGATGTCGCTTGATGTCGCGTTCTTAAAAACGTCCAATCATTGGCGTTCGCATGACCTTCTTGGACATGTTGCACTCGAAGTTCATCCGATATGTGTTCACTCTTCCGCTGCACCCGTCGCCTTTTCACCAGCCCGGGTTCCACCCGGCAGCCCTACGCGGACCGGGCGTTCCGATCCGGTCCGCGTGTCCGTCGGACCGGTCTTCCAGGACCTTCATGGATTTGAGCGTGGAGGACGGGGCCGATCGGCCCGGTGTGGTTCGCTTCGGTCTTCGGACGACCGGGAGCACAGTGGGGAGACCTGAGAAGCGGCGTTCTCTTCTAGTCATTGGGAGGGAGGGCGAGGGGAAGAGTCAGTCATACCTATGCGGATTGGAAGAGCCCCCCCCGGAGCAACATGGCGTGGTCAGGGTTCTGGACACAGGTTTCCCAGCTCACTTGCAGAGAATGTGTCGCCCACGTTGGCTGAACTGAGACGTCTTTTTTTGCGTTGGGATCTTGCTTCATGTTTTCATCTTGAAATTTATTGTTTCCAGCAGTGCAGTGTCTCACACAGGCTTCTCCCAAGTTTTTTTCTGTTTCTAGCTAAAGGCTTCCCCCAGCCAAGAATGTCCACACTTGGAAGGTGGGGGTAGGTCAAAGATGCAGACGTTTCTGCCGCATCAATTTGAGAGAGAGAGAGAGAGTATACTATAGATGAGTACACATGAGTACATTATATATATATACGATATAGATAAAACATTTGGAGTTTCTGCCGCAAGTTTTGAAGGAGTCTGTTGCCGAACGCCCACTACACATGCAGTCAACAGGTGTGCTCATCACGGCGCGAATCACTAAGCAATGGTTGGTGCGAACCACTTCACAAACGCGATAAACGGCAACTAGCTCAACTGACGGAGTGTTCTGCCAATGGAAAGAAATGGAGTGTTTGGCGTCAAGTGCTGAGCTTGTGTATCTTGTCTGAGCACAGTTTGTGAAGTGTGGCTCCTCAGAGAAAAATCATGACCATCATACACCCGGAAAGATGAGCATGGAACCTGATGCCATGGACCTGCAAGGAAGGTTCAGCTTCCTCCGGTTCGGTGGTTTTCAGGTTCCATGTGGGTCGATCTCTGCCACGCCAGGTGCGCCAGGGGCCCCAATGCCAGAGGCTGCGACTCTGGTAGAGGAAGCAGGTCCCGTGGTCTTGCAGGCGGGGGAAGCTTAGCGAAATGACATGGAAGCGACCATGAAAGCCTCACAGTATCTTTAGTATCTTCAGTCGCCTCAAAACTATGAGTGTAGGGATCAATAACATAGTAATTAGCATCAAAAAGCAAACACTGAGGATCAGTATGTAGGGCGGAGTAGGGAGTCCATATGGGAGGTCAAGCAACGTTTCAGGAGCGTCGAGCTCCACCCATTTCAGACATTTTAATGACTTTAGTGTAGACCCAGACAAAACCTTGGCACAGGCAGCTGACTTCGGCTTCGCGGAAGATGAGGTTCCAAACTCGGTTTCAAACATGGAGATGAGTTGAGTGGAGTCATCAACATATGCTGCCATTTTCAGAGTAGAACTTGAAGAACGGAAAGCATAGAGCACAAGATACTGTGTTGTGTTTTTAAGATGGAGAAAGAACAATGCAGAAGGAGTGCTCTTCTTTAACAATTGTACGTAGCATCTGGACAATATATATATATATATGCGTTGCACTGGCAGTGATGGATAAAGCAGTCACAAGGTGGTCTTGGGATTTGGTAAACCTGCACCGATGGGTGGCCGACCCGTCTACTAATGCCCTTCGATGTACCAACCACTTCAGGAAGCACGCTGCCACGCTACATTTGTAGCTGGCGCAAGCACTTGGTGTGTTGCTTTTCTCCGTTTGAGTTGCTTACACCCGTGGACCTGTTTTGCAGGTGAACTCTATAGTATATATGTAGCCATAACATAACCCTGCCGCGCCAGGATGGAAGCATGTCATCTGCAAGCGATGATGAGCCGAAAGGCCGCCCCGAACAAGACAATGTGGAGGTGTCCCATATTAAGCAACAGTCATTGAAATGATATCAAACAATATCAGGCGCAAATTCTATGCAGGTGTGTCAGAACAAGTGGGCCGTGATGTAGGTGTCAAGAGTTGCTCCCAAGCTGGGGAGAATGCTTGAGATCTTAATTCGATCTCGATGGTTCCTTGATTGAGTTGTATATAAAGTGTTTGGTCAAGTACAAAAAATAGTGCAATAGGTGCAGATAGGTGCAGCCACCCACATCCATGTCCAACATCTATTTCCATTATTTGTCCATGTGCCTGGGGCCGCTGCGCCTGGGCAAATCCAAGCCTTTTTTTGGTTCGGTTTGCTGCAGGTTCCTTTGGGTATGCGACTGGCGCAGCCTCGATCCCTGCCCCTGCTGTACCTTGGACCATTTCGCGGACGGCTGGGGCATTTCGATGAGATGAAGCGGATGGAAACGCTTTCTACAGTAACAGTAACAGTATCAAACAGGTGTTGGCAAGAATCAATGTGTGCCTTTAAATGTGAGCCCGATGATACCCGATGACACCGATTGTATGAAGTCTGTTGCTCCAGGCTGTCAGTCCAGGCGGTTTTGTTCTTTTTCTATTCATAGTCACAGTCTTCCAACTTTCAACAATCCGCAAAGATGCAGTTCTATCAATCAGGTCATATACCAGGTCGTTGGCCCTCCTCTGGTACCTTTTTGGACCTTAAAAAAGTGGCTGCTTGACCATTTGGAACCTCACCACCACCGACCTCCTCCACAGAACCCCCCCCCGCGGCATCCGCGCAGGCACCGACCGACCCCGTCCCCCCCCGGATCGCGGGCGGTCCGCGGTCGGCGGAGCATCGTCCGCGAGGCGCCGGCCGTCGCGTATAGCGATCGCCATGAAGGGATGTCCATGAAGGAGCCGAGCTCGCGACGGCGGCCGAGCTGGCCCGCGCGGCGACGGGGAATGATGGGGACGGGGGCGGGTCGGCACCAAGGGATCGAAGCAAAGAAGCAAGCGATGGCGTGGTTGTTGAGAGAGAGAATGGAGGAATCATGTGCTGCAAATGTATTTGTTGCTCCTGTTTTTTGGGAGAAAGATGAGACACACATCCAAAGAGTTATGGTTTTGTCTATTGCTTTTGGGGAGGGGGCAAGGTTGATCCTCGTCGACCTTTGGGGTCAAGTTGGCTTGCACTGCGCTCCGCGCCGCGAGCCTGGCGGAAGGACATGTTCCATGTTTGTTTGGGACTTCGCCCCGAATTCGCTACGCCCCGCTTCCTGGTCCTCGCTCGGCTGAGCCAAGATGATGATCGACCCTTAGGGCCTCCGATCCGATGCAGATCGGTCGGCTTAAGCGGGTTCCAGTTGATTCGGTGCAAAGACTTGATCTAGAATTCTAGAACAACCCATTCTTCAATAGCAGTCAATAGCTACTGGAAGGCTGAAAGTTGATTAGGTGATGCTGCCAGGAGCGCCTGGATACTATGGAGTTCTCTGATGCAGAGGCCAGCGTGGAGGGTGGCACGCCTCTCGGAGTGTTGGCAACAATCCTGATCAAGTCCATTTAAGCAAGCCAGGCCACTCCCAATGTGGGATATGTGGGTGTGAGCGACCTAAGAGGTCCGGGAAACCCTCATGGCCGTGCTATGTCCCTTCTTCCAGGGGGTCGAACTGGGGGGTCCCCTATTTGAGCTATAGACTCATATATGTTTGACTACCGGATTTCGAGCAAGCTGCTTGCACAAAAACCATGCCTGCTCCGATGACACAGCACTTTGCGTTCCAGCCGGCTTTTCTCACAGCACATGAATCAGAAAGCTCCTGCTGGAAGAGGGCAGGTGTAGGCGTGGGTGCGCATATATAATCTGTGTGTGTGTGTGTGTCGGGGTGTGGGGTAACATACTGTAACCAACGACTGTGGCCAGACAGCCAGACCGGACCTGCACCGGACCCCATGGACCGCGCAGACCGGGCTCTGACGACGATTTCAATGGTTTTTCGCCCAGGAGGACGACGACGATCCCCTTGGGCTGAAAGGGAAGTGAGAGCTCTGAAAACGCTCCAAAGATGCTGGAGCAGAGGATCTCAATGATGAAGACCGTTGGAACATGTTGGAACAAGAACCGTGTGAAACCTAGTCGTCCGGGCATAAGTGAAGAGGTGTTTTCCTCCTTGCATCATGCCGAAACCAGCATCATGGATATTGCTAGCAAGCATGCAGAAGCATGCATGCCGCACACCTTGCTGTGGCGTTTCACAAGATCACTTGCAGAATTGTGCGAGTGGTCTTTGTTTTTCGCCAGACTCCTGACCCACGCTCCAACCAGCTTTGAGGGAATAGAATCAGCATCAACATTGGTCAGTCCGGCTGGCTTTTGCATGGACAACAATATACCAAAATAGAAGTGCAGTGTGCAGCCAAAAGAAGAAGAACGTGCATTTTGAGCATAGCTTTTGCCAGTTTTGCACAGTTTGGCTTACGGGTAGCGGCATAGACCGTGTTGCATCCTCGTTTTCTTGCACAGCGTGAGAGCTGTTGCATCCAGATCGAAGACATGGTCGTCATAGACAATGTCTCTGAGCACATGCTTGGCAACGTCTACTGCAAGTGACCTGGGTCGTGGTGCGGTTGCCGTTCGGGGCACGGATCGCAACACGCGAGGGATGATAAAGATTGCCAGGTGTTTTGAGTGCAAGTTACTGCAAGTTTGACATTTATCAAACAGGCTGAAAGTTAATGATGTGTTGCCCATATGAGATTAGTACAGCCTGTGTGAAAACACAGTCACCAAGCCATATGTAAGATCGCTTTCCACATTTGACCAGCTGGAATCTTTTGCACTTTACAGGCTGCAAAAGCAATGTGGACATGTTTCTGCTTAGTTTCCTGGACACCCAAAGATCATTAGCTCACGCCAGATGATCCCGGAGTCATATGAACAGAACTTAAACGTTATCATTTGTGTACTCTTCTGGGATTCCGATGAATCATTTGACGATCTATCGCATCCTAAGTCTTTCTTTCCATCATTCTATATCTAAGTGTTCACTAAGACTTTAGGCAAAAGCTTAGCTGCCCAATGGGACCCATGGTATTTCCATGTATGTTCGCAAAGGTGTAAATATAAAGTTTTGGATGCTCGTCGACGACAACGATCTAAACAGGAGATTCTTCCAGTACCTCTTTGAACCAGGCGATTTAATCACCTCTGCCTTTTTTTGCATCGACGTGATCTTTGCAGTGTATTTTGTATGTTTTGTATAGTCTTTTCACAACATGGGGACTCACGAAACGTGCCGGCAAGTCCATATCCCTTCAAGAACAATGTTGCAATTCATCCACTGTGCATGACTCTGTTCGCAACGTATGAGGACTATTGCAACTCAAGCTGGCTTTTGCTTTGTGTCTCTGTGCACATTTTTGTCTCAGGTACTTCAATGAGAGCGATGCTGACAAGGCTGTCATGTCTTCTGTGGAGGTGTATGCTTTCGTGCGTTCGATCTCGTGCAGCTGATGGGTCAACGACATAAAAAGGTAGAGAAACAGATTTGAAGCTTCTAATAGTTGCAACATGTTGCAACTTTATACACTAAGGCAATGGTCACCTCAAGTTGATGGACCTTTAAGCCCTGTACAACTATACCATTGTATACCGCTTGAGAACGATGGAAACAAGCTGCCAGACGGGATTGGAGGATGGTTTTGCTTTGCCTCTATTTCAGGCCAACTCCGGCCCTCTCTCTCGCTATATAGAGTATTACAAATATATATATTTATGTATGTTATACACATGAATGCTAGTGGCACCAAAACTAACTCTCCCTCAGGCAGCCCAGCAGATGGCAAATCGCTTTTATGGCAGCCGCTTGATCACTGTGGAGTGCCCCAAAAGCTGGTTTAAGAACGCAGTTCTTAACTTTTACATGTATCATGTTTGCTGATGTTTGCTGATCAATTCTGGCTTTGCTAGTTGGCTTTGCCACGGCGTCCTGTTTATGGCTCTCATGCGCTTAATGGTGGTTGAAAGCACTGTAAGTTAGGCGTATGCATGCTCGTGTGAAATGTTGTGTCATGAAAATCTTCAGATTAAAGTGCATGAATATGCGAACACCAGATGGCCAGTGCAACTTAATGAATGTAGCCGGAAACAAAATAATCAAACAGATCTCAAAAGGTTACGTCCATCCAAGCTTCGGACAACAAGTTAGCTATCTTTGCACCTCCTTGTGTTGCTCATGACATTGGCTCTCAAACACTCAGCCGCTGACGCAAACACTCCTTGGAGGTACAGTCCTGTCATGGACTTTCGGGAAGCAAGGTGTAGAGCCTTCCACGAGACTCGATGTGCCAGAGGGGGCATGTGCAACTTTATGCACATCAAACATATCCCCAAGGTGCGCCCCGCTCAGCGGACCGAAATCCACATGTCTTTGCATGTCTTGGGTCCGTCCTATTGCGAGTAACAGTCGGCAAAAAAATACTGTTTTCGAGAAAGGCCCTTTAATTACGAACCATCATCATCCACTGTGGCTGGTCATGGGACACACCAAAGGCATATTTGCATGTCATTCCCCGTCATCAAACTTTGGAAAGGATCAGACTTTTCGCAGAAGGCCAGCTGGCCAGAAAGGAGGGTTGGAGAGGGGTTCGCCGCACTTCAAACCGAGACCAACTTACAATCTTCCAGTCGTTTGGCCTATCATTAGCTCCCAGCCATTGCCAGTCATGGCCAAAAAAACCGAGCGTGCCCGATGGAACCGGTGGAGACCGGGGGGACCTTTTCTCGCCTCGCCGAAAAAAACGTCGCGCGGCGCAAGTACGTCATACGCCTCGCGAGGCGGTGAAGAGAAACATCGTCCGGCAGATGTACGAGGCTCACCCAGACTACGCAGGCGAGGCGTGTGAGGGTTCAGGCGAGAGTTCGCTTCAGTGTGTGGCTTCAGTCGTGGTCGAAATGGAGGTCCAATGAGGTCCAGGCAGATGTTCCATCGGAGTGTTTGGGGAATGCAACCGATGCAGATGGTGTTGCCTGTTTGTGTCAAGTCGAAACCGCAGTCGGACGAGCATGACGAAACGGACGAAACGCAGTACAGGACAACAAATAGACACAGGACAACAGGACAAGCAACAACTACGCTCACCCTCCTGAAACCCAGTCCCAACCAGAAACGACATGGTTGTTCCGGCTTGAGATCCTTTACATCTAAAATGGCTGGGACACGGGAGTTCCATCCATTTCTGCTTGGGATCTGGGGTCCATTCGCCCTCATTCGCCCGTCCTTCGCCCTCACCCAACAGCTCCTTCGGAATCGTGAAAAGCGAAGCGTTCGGCAGAAGCGTTCGGCGCGAGGTGCAAAGGCTGCGCTGGCTGGGCAGACGGGAAAAAAGCGGAAGGCTGGGCCGATGGACATGGAAGACACCTTCATTTTGGGGGACATCAACTGCTAGGTAAATGTAATTGATTGGTAATTGGCATGACAATCAGAGTGACAGTCGACCTCGGAGATTTCGTTTTTGCATGCTTTCAGACCTGGATTTGGGGATGTCGTTCTGGGTCCGTTTGCATGGTACTGATGTGAAACTTCACCCTCCTTGTTGTAATAAGATCTTGCATGAAGAACACTCCTTGGCAGGTGCACGTCCAAACCAAGGTCCAGACAATGGAGGCGATTTGGAAGAGTTACTTTTTGACCGTCCAGCAAGCTTCAATGGATTTCAACTTACAGAATTGCAGGAACGACGGGCAATGATTGCAGATTGGAACAAGGCTGAAATATGATTCGGTTCCAAATCAATAATCAAAAATTAAATGTATATATTATATAAATAATGAAATAATATATCAATTCATTTAAAAATGATCATCAATCTTTTTGTAGGATGGAGTAGTGCCTATTGTGTGTTGTGATTGTGATGGTTTGTTTGTAGTTGTGTGTTTGTGATTGTTTTTGTGGTTGTGTTTGTGATTGTGTGTTTGTGATTATTTGTTTATAGTTGTGTGTTTGTTATTTTTTTTGTGGTTGGGTATTATATTTGGGATTGGGAATTTATTATATATTTTTGATTGTTTAATATATTTTATTTAGGATTTTTTTGATAATGTTGGATTGGAATTATTTTGAATTTGTTTGTAAAGATATTATAATAGATATTTTACTTTTTGGGATTCTTTATATCGGATTTTAATTATGGATATAGGAATATCTATTTTAAATTACCTTGAAATTTATATGTGCTTTCTATATATTGATGTTGATTTATATTTTTAGATATTTATTTTTTAATGCTATAAATATTTTTGAATTTTTATTTAGGTAGATTTATATAAATGATATTTTCGTGAATAATATTAAATTTTATGTAATTCGGTTCATTTTAATATGTTTTTTCGTGCTACGATTAATGGTAATTTCGTGGATAGAAATTATAAAAATATATTTATTGATTTTTATTGTTTTCGTGATTATATTAATCGACGAATTTTTTTTTTTTTCCAAGCCGCTTTAGGATATGGTCGTATTTATTTATGATCGTCTAGGCCTTTTTATGCATTTTAGATATAAGATACCCTAGACCTTGGGAAATTATTCCAGGGTACCGTCAATTGATGGAATAATTTTCCTGCCTGGGTATGGGGGGGATGGTACCTGCTGGTGGATTAGAATAATTACCACATGAGGGCCGTCCGTTATTGCCAATGAAGGAATTTCGATCAATTGTTAAAACAAACTGCAACTAGATGCCTGCCACATCCGGCGGCAGAACTCATGTCATTAATTTGGCCACACCCTTCAGAGACTATAAAATTCTTAAATAATTTTCAATTAATGATTCCAGGATGCTTGAGGCATACCTTTTGCTATCATATAATATGCTTCTTAACAATTATCCCACGAACTGCTGAGTTCTAGGCATAATTTCTGAAATCCATCTGGAAGGTACCAGGAATAATACTTTATTATTCCTGCCGGTATGGAGGGTATAGGTATGCTAGGGGTCTAGGGTATGATATAAGAATATCCCATATTTATTATTGAATATTGATGACCTAATTGGCACACCATTGTGCTTACTGCCAACGGACTTGCGAATCTGGATAATGGTCGGGACACTTGTCACGAAAGGTAGCCCTTTAGGGGATACCTTGAGTTTGTCTTGCGAAGCAAGTGTCGGCTCGTCCAAATCTAATAATTGATCGCTCAATTCAAGCCCCCCCCCGTCCCCCCCTTCGAATTGATTTTTCAATACAGACCCCCCCCCGCGGAGAAGTGATTTTTCAATACCGACCCCCCCCTCTAAATTCAATTCTCTCGTGGAGAACGTCTTTGTGAGCCTCTCATGATTTCAGGATACTTGAAACCCTCTTGAATATTCAGAAAGAGTGCATATGAAATTCTAATCACGAAAGATGTTCCCGAGGGGATATATACTATACTTAGAGTTTGTTTTGTGAAGCGCGTCAATTCTCTCCTGGGGAACGTCTTCGTGAGCCTCTTATGGTTTCAGGATAGTTCAAATCCTATGATATTCCGATTCAATGTTCATCGATGATTTGAGCCATGGAGCAAATTTGTTTTCCTAAGAATCTTTTTGAACATTTCGAGAGCATATGTTTGAACATTTAGAGTGCGTATGAACTTATATTTACGAATGGTCGCCTCCGAGGGGATAAATCATCATGTCGAAGATTGCATTTTTGTTCCTGCCTCTCGCGTTCTTTTCTCTTCCCGCTGTCCTACCTTTCGTATCTCCCTCCTCTCAAGTGTTTTGTGCAGTCAAGCCTGCAATAATGTTCAATAGCACCAATGTGGAGTTCTCATGCACTTGAATATCATGTTGGATTAGACTTACGATATCTCCCATTTCCCCATCATAACAGTCATGATCCGTGGTCAGACTGCAATTGTGTCTGATGACCCCCAGAATCAAGGTGACCCCATGGGGCGAACCGCACTTGACCACGCACAGCAGATCTTGCATTTGCAACCCAAATCCTGGATGATGAACCGATTCGACCGTCCACAGGTCTTAGTTGTCTGCACAAATGCACACAATGCCACATGGTCTTCCGCACGAATGCCGGTCTTATCTAACATCTACAACAGATTCATTCCTCTGTTGTTGAACTCGATCGTATGCCACAGGCCCACCGGAAGATTTGCCATTAGATGACGGTTCAGCAGATGTTCAATGCTCCTGCGCAGGAACCTCTTCATGCTCCGCAGACGAGTGTCCCACATGCCAGGAGGTTATGGGAAGGAACATGTTGTGGACACATTTTAGGCATAAACACCAAATAATCAAATGTGAAGCCTTTACTTTTCTGCCGGAACGGGATATGCTGCTAGGAAGCCTCACGTGCCGATACTACAGTCATTTCCCCATGGAATAGACCTTGATTACCCACTTCAAAAGAGGCTCATGCCTGTCCTGACATGTCAATGGACTCGTAAGATATTTTTTGGTCCTGCAGAATCTGAATCCCCCATGTCCCAATTTGGCCATGATTTATTTGCGCCGTCTCTGCTCGCAGTGCTGTACAGGTACTTCGACCTTTGTTCAACAGGCCTGATTGGGACTGAGCCTGTTGGATCCACCCTGGATCTTATTGACTGCTGGTTTCCATTTCTGTACACGCCGCATTCGCTTCCACAGCAGAATTTGCAATGGTTTGACCACACCTTGCAGTGGATGGCCCACTTTCCTGAATTGCCTCAGACGTGTTTCCAAACGGACCAGGCATTTCAATTTGTCCACGCAATTCGTGATCTACAGCCGACAGCTTGGGCCTGGACCTTGGATAGCGCCGAACGACCGGTAGCCCTGTTTGAGCAGAAGTGCATTCATGAATCTTTTCGGGATTAATTTGATCTAATTAAGCAAATATTCGTTGCCATTACACAGATTCTGGCCCGAAACAATGCTCTTCAATCTGCCTTGTTGTTGCACCATGGAACAGCAAACGGGGGACGATCAATCCTTCGAGGATTTCTTGAGGACTTGCTCGGATGCGTTCCTCAAACGCCAACGCATCGACACATTGTCTAATGGCTAGCAGAAGCATGGCCGGGAGCGGCGCAAAAGGAGCTCGAGCTCCTCAGCCAGCACCTCAGATGGCAGGGGTCAAGACTTGATCCAGATGGTGGCACGGCTGGCATTGCGCCAGGAGGATACCCTGAATCAATTGGGGCTAGACCGCAGCCTGATGATGTTCCTTTAATGCGGACGTGGATCATTGATGCCAACACTGGCCGAAACAGGCCGGCAATGGAAAATACAAAGGCAAAATGGCGACGCATCGACCTCACTTCGTCAGACCATGTTTTTGACGATCTTCTAGGAATTGATCAGTCGGGCCAGGAAGCTTCAGCTGAGTCAGAAAGACGATGCGCTCATCATGTGCTTGAAGGCCAAGGGGATCCTGACAGAGGATAACAAATGGCATTACCTCACGTGGAACTCAGAAGCCAAAGCTCTCCAGCCGAATCAGAAGACTCCGCTGACTTCAAAGGAGGTATGCGCGACCCTGCAGAGGATTCACTAATTGGGACCGAATCCGAACTTGATTTTGAAGTTCGCTGCCCTTCGTATAATGACTCAAGAGAGCCTTTCCCAGGACACTACGCGGCCAGGGGGCCTTGGAACTGCATACACTGCTGTTGAAGTTGGCCGGAAACGGCATTTCTCAGCTTGTGCTGATGAGGATGCATCAATCCAATCTCCAGAGATCACCGTTGGTGATGAGGGGAATCATGATCGCCAGCTTGCTAAGTGACGGTAGTTGGTGCAAAATTAATTCTGTCTTGCAAGCTCAGGTCTGGAATAATATCATGACCACGGATGTGGATCTTAATATTTGGGGCGCATGGACACAGCCAATTTTGAGCATGTTTACCACTCATGCAGGGGAGGCTATTTTTTCCGTGCAGTACCTCTTGTTTGGCATACCACCTTCGAGAGTGGTTCACCACCCATCCCGCACCTGCTCAACACGATGCAGGTAAATTTGCCGGATGGCTTCGAGACTAGATATTCGCAAAGGTTTTGATGCCGGACCAACATTTGTCCCCTTCATGCATGGGATGCCAGATTGACTTCTAGCACTGAGGATAGTGGCTCATTGATGCACCCATCTCCTCGATTCTCCTGAGGCCGACCCCCACAGGCAAACCTATGACAGGCAGGAACCGTTTCTTCATGCCTTGAGAGGCCAGAGTCCATATGTGTGTATTCAATTGGAACGATATCCAGCTTTGAACGTTCGACGTGATCATGCAGTGACTTGGGACCACAACCGAGTCTTGATGTCTGTGTTTGATGGCCTGGACCATAATTCCATAATTTGGCACGAATTCTAGGTGATTGCAGGGATCCTCACAAAGGGTCACAGCCGACCGCAGGACACTACGAAGCAGTCTTGTTCAACTCCGGTTGTGGCCTCCTGTGCGATGACAATCGTCCGCCTGGTCGCTTAGTCCGAGATCAGTCCTTTTACGAGGAGATCTTCATGTTGTGGCTTGCACCATGATCCACGACCAGGATGGAGTTCAGACGCCGGTTGCCGTTGATGAACGCAACTCCAACCAGCACGACACTTGCCACGCTCATTTCGAAGCATTTTGACTAGGAAGCATCTCGATGGCCAACGACGCTCACTGAAGTGTCCATGTTCGCATGCGGCCCAACACGGGCGATGGAGACGATCGCCGGCAATTGAATGAATGATGGTGGAAAATTCGATTTATATAATATATATTTTTTCGAATTATATTACTTAAAATATAAATTTAACAATAAATATAAATATAAATATTACATATTTTTGTAAATATGATACTCTAAAACATATTAAGTAGAAGAATTATTCTATTTGCAATAATTGTAGATGAAATATGTTTGGCGAATGATGTTTGGTTTATGGATTGATATTGATATACATTATTCGGAAATTGGTTTTTTATATGATTTTAGGCGTGATCGTTATTAATATATTTTTTTGTGGGAAGAATAAAGATTTAATATTTAGGGATATAAGATGAAATTCAAATAAGTGTAAAATATTTTAGTTAGGAGAGGTTGATATAAATGGTTTAGGGTGAGGATGTATTGGAAATCGATAAGATTGTTCCCCCTAAAATCGATAATTTATATATAATGATATTGTTATTCTTGATAGATGTTTGCATTATTTGTTGCATATCGAATGAAAGTCCTAGTGGGCGGCTTTAGCCATATGATATGGAATTAATATGTTTGTTGCCTTTTTCTTTCTTTTTTAATTTGCAACCATTTCTTGAAAAATCCGGATTCTATGTGGGCATTACGCCGATAACGAAATCGATAATTCGCCGATAACCGTCTGGATATGTTGTTAGCTTTCATAGCCACTTGCCTAGAGCCTACTGAGGAAAAAAAATTAGATTGCCTATCGAAGACATTGGTCTAGCCATTCTTTTTGAGAATGCATTTTACATCCTAGCAAACAGAAGGCCGATAAAGGTTAAGATAGAGATAGGTACACCAAATTTCGCAAACCCACTCGAGATTGCAATGCTTTTGTCCGCTTCTGACAAGCGAACTTTGAAGCTGATTTCAGCGAGTAGGTAGCTCCGCTTCATGCGTCCATAATGTAAATGCGAATGCCAAAAGCATCTGGTCGAATAAAAGTTTGAAAATCGAGAAGGTCTTCCCAAAAAACGATAACGATCAAACATATACCTAGCATAAATAATTGATTTTGACCGCGATTCATATCAATTTTTTCATATATTCTTTCCATTTGTTCATTAGAAATAGCACCGAAGGAATTGTTGGATTTTTGCCAAAAGAACGCTAATAATTTTGAAGAATTGACATCTTTATGCAGGTTTCGTAAAAACCATTATTGTGAGGGAATGTTTAGTACGCATCTAAATCCAAAAACACTAGGTGGAAGAATGAGATATAAATACTATTCCAATCCTTTGATTTAAGATTCCATTCTTGGGGTCGAAAAATTAAAGGACAAGGCCATCAATATAGCGGTTGAGCGAGCAATTGGTCCGATTGAAATGGGAAGTCATACGCCGATTGACATGGGCAATCACGCGTCAAGCATGCCGCCGACCGAATCGGGAAGTTGTGAGCTCAAACCACCGGTGATAGATATCATTTGACAAAATTATGTGTATATTTGAACGGGTATACCCGAATGAATTATTTCTAACACCGTTTCTGGACTAATAAAATTCGCCTAGAAGTCCACAAAGTTGCGACCTTATGCTCCCCAGGAGGACTTTACAGTGGTCCCTTCAGCACCAACTGCAGAGCATTGCGAAATTGACATTCCTCTGGCGAATGTCGATGCTTCTCCACCTTTGACGGACGTGGATTGAAAAAAATATTATGTTAAGCTAAGTTGTTACTCATACTAGCACTATTCCGATTAACTAACTAACTAAGTAACTAACTAACTAGCTAATTCCCTGGACTATTGACGCAGGTCCTTCCGAGCTCGGCAGACAGAAAAAAATACCATATCTCTTTTGCAGCGCCGGTGGGCCAAACAAAAATAATTTGCAGAGGGAGAAACAATCAATCGCCGGGACCCTGGGTTAGTTATATTACAACGAAAAGAGAAAAAGGAAGATTCATAATAAGAGGAAAAACGAATAATAAAACCGAATGCTGGCAATAAATCTCCAAGAGGATTCAGCCAATTCCCAGCAGATCGATAGTTCTAGCTGCTCTGCATGAAAAAAAGTGTGCCTGGTGAGAGTGGCGGTTTGCCAATCATCGCACTGAATTGAATTTGGGAACGCTACCTGTGAATTGAAATGGGGGTGCTTCCATTTACAATAAGCAGGTTGGGCTACATTATATTGAAGCTATTGTGTTGTACCTAGGGGGTATGTTGCAGAGGGCCACTGGTGTGCAAACCATTGTAGTCAGAAGGGTCCTGCCTTTGGGTGGGGTCTTGGTAGAAGAGTTCATTGCCTAGTCTGCCCAACAACCAATAGATATTGTTTCTTTGTTGCCTCATGGCGCAGATGTAGGCCCACTATTGGAAGTCCAAAGAACCCAATAATATAATTCCAAAGCCGCGAATCATACCCCGAATCTGACCCTCGAATCAAACCACCTATTCAAACTTGCCGGCCCGATAACGAATTTAATCTATATTTATGTATTATTGGATACAAATTCTATATTATGATCTAAATTGGTTCGGGATAAGGAAAATTCTAAATATATATATATCCATGCCCACCAATAATATTTCGATATCATCAATGACGGGTGATGTAAGAGATGCCCGGAAATGAATATCAAAACAAAATATCCCGAGTACATTAATATGCCTACATGCTTAAATTCGCAATCCTTAGGGGAAACGACGAATATTACATTATGAAAGAGGCTAACTGGGACGAATCATCCAGCACGGATGGGAACGAAATCGGCTCTGAAGGAACTAGGGAAGAAAGAACTAGGTAAAAAACGATTAGGTTCAAAGGAACTAGGTGAAAAACAATTAACTCAAACGATCATACCTCTTCCATACACCAAAACAGATAGGGCCAACAGGATCCAATTTTCACATTGAACTTTTCGACCGTGCCGTCAAGCGGCGTGCCGGGACCTTTGTAGAATTACTTCTGCGAAGAGCGGAACCCCCCCCAAATGCTTTCCATATAAATACCCATGAAAATACCCCTTCAGACGTCGTTTGTGGCGATATTTTTAACAAGTTCACGGGAAGCAAAGGAAGCTTGTAAGAGCTCAAGATGTTTGGCAGAAACGAGAAACATCTCTTGCACTTGGAAATACATTCAAGGACTTTCGGTCTAGGGTTCCCAAGGCTTTTGACCTAATGCAAATAATTCACAAGAATAAAAAGCGGAAATTAGCTTACAATATGCTACTCAAAGTAGGCGCTCTCAATGTCCGAAGGTTAAATGGAGAAAACGTAATTACTAAACGATAATTAATCTTCCAAACTATGACAGCTGAAGGACTCGACATTCTTCTATTGATTGAGACTCCGGCGAATACATCCTCTGTTGCAATATATGATTGTTACTTTTTGTATTTTAGTAATAATATCCCATCAAAATTAAATAAATTGGAAAAAAAATACGTTAGAATTGGAATCTTGTTTTTTTTCACCACTAATTCATTACGTATACTCAACACAAATTTTCAGAAGCCAACAGAAAAACAAGCTACATTCAGGGAAAATATCCCCCCATGTGGGTGCATCCATTACACTGCTGAACATTAAATGCAATGAAATTTCTATTTAATTAGGTAGAATTTCGAAATTATTGTATAAATAAATAAAGCCGCACGGATTTGTACCTGCATACAGACCACTTTCTTGTTGAAATGCAAATTAGAATGCGACTTATTGCTATCTCAGAAACCCGGAATTCTATTCCAAAGATATTGAAACCTATCCGTAGACAATGGCAACAGTATAATGAATTTGTGATTGTTTTATGCCTGTCATCAATTCGACGTGAACATCCATGGCAAAATCTTGACAATGCCGTTTCCAGTGCCATTGCCCAAGATCCTATCTAGACAGAGATCCCGTGGAACATTTAATTATCTTTCCAGAAACACCTAGGACCTTTTTCAATTCAGACAAACTCGTTTGAACAACAGATTAAGAAAGGAACCAGGGCTAACAAGAAACGGCATATAATAAATCAATTTCAACACAATCCAAGGGATCCCAATAGGATATATTTATAGAAAATATGAATCACAAGAAGGACTACAAATCCGCATATATTAAAATTGCATAAATCCAACGGAAATTAATCCCACTAAAAGAATGTGCTGAAATTATAGCCACATATTTAGAAAAGAAGCAATGGACCAATGACTATGGCCAGGACCCTTTTCCATCGCAAAGCCCCATTGGCCCGAATATCCAATGCAATTTTAAGAAAATCGAAAGTGGGCAAACCACCGGGTCCTAACCAGATTATCATGGAATTGTATAAGTGATTTGATGACGAAAATAAATAACGCCTATTGAATATTTACAATAATTGATGGACCATTGGAAATATTCCGATTAAACTCCTGACAACAAGGATAATACCGATATACAATAAAGGCGAAATAGATAACCCGTCGAATTACCGATCCATCTCTTTGCTAAATTCTACTTATAAATTGTTTGTTTCTTTAATTCGGATTCAGATCCAGAAAACAATAGAGCCAAAGTTATCGGAGACACAATTGGCTTTCAGACCTAAGAGGTCAACGTCCTACGCAACGTATATCGTACGTAGGCTGCAGGGTTGGTCAGAGCAAAAAGAAATAACATTTTATATGGCCCTTATCGATTAGAAGAAGATATTCGATAAGGTGCAATATTGCAACCTCTCTAATTCCATGACTAGGTTGGGGTTATCTAATCATTTTATCAATATTGTTAAGGCTCTGTACCAATCCCCCAATTTCTTTGTGCAAGACCAATATGGTGCATCCGTGTCAAAGATATAAAACATTAGCATCCGTCAAGATTGTCCATTAAATCCTTATCTGTTCTTGCTAGTCATGACGTATATTAATGAAGATATAAGATCTCGTTGTTCTGGTCATGTATTTATTATTGCTTCCCGGATTCTAGGGGTTCAATTTGATGCAATTTATTATATACCATCGGCACCGCTTTGGTGTCAAAAGGAAGGTTTTTTGGTGAAAACCAGGTTTTGCAATGTGCAACCTGGAATCTGAACCTGGCATATCAAAAACCAGGTTTTTGATGTTGTGGCCTATCTCCGTCATGGCCTGCTTGAGGGATCACCATTTCCAAAGCCATTTTGGCTGTTTCCTCATGCGAAGTCATGGGGATATTCTACTTATACAAGCCACATCTCAAGAAAAACCACTCAAGAGATTCCCAACATCCAGCAGATCGAGCAAAGACCCTTTTTAATCAAGTGGGCTCCATGTCTGCAGCGGCCCAGAGAACCTGCAAGGCGAGGGCGCCGGTGGGAGGTGATGAGATGTCGTTCATTAGATGGGTGATTTTTGTCAATGCGATATACAACGTCGTTTTGTGCGATGGCTGTGTGACACAGCAGCCCAGAATGTAATCATGTGTATAGCTTCAGTTGCATGTCCATCCGGCTCAAACTTAAAGGAGCATCAGCACAAGTTCGCTTCGACTCTGACGCAGCACGCTGCACCATGCCTCGAACCCGAAGTGGTGCGAAGGAGCCCGGGGCCACCTGTGACGTGGAAAACGTCTACAGGGAGTGGCAGGATAACCAAGCAGTCAGGCAGGTGGCCGTCTCAACGGACCGGCTTTTTGTCTCTCACAAGGGGGGAAAAGGAACCTCTCAAGTTCAGCATCAAGGATAGTGTCCGGAACATGCATGTGGTGACGCCTGTGCTTCAGAGAATGGCTGCGCATCCCTCACATCCGTTGCCATACCTTAAGCAAATTGCCCGGGAGAACCCTGGTCCACTTGAGTGGCACCTTTTTCTTGAACCATTCAACCCCAACCCCTTTAAAGAAGTATAAACCATTGTGCACAACGGATACCAACCATACTGTTGTCCAACAGCTATCCATCTTCTTTTGTTGTGTAAGCTTTGTATCTTTACATGTCATCCATCCATGGTTCAAAATTGTTTTCACTTTGTTTCTGGGGTTTTATTATTTTTTTTGCCTTGCTCGTCATGGCCGCCCAAAGATCAAATTGTTTCGACACAAGCTGCACTTGGTCCCCCAGAAGGATAAGCTGAAGCTCGATGCATGGACCGTCAAATCAATGCTCTCCTTCATCAAAATGAAGACCCATAAGAAGTTGGGTTCAGTCGAGTCTTGGTTTTGAACAGCATTTCTATCGTTTCAACTAGCCTTCTGCCTGGACAGGCATAGTACAGGAATAGACATGATGTGTTTTGTAGTCCGGCCTACTTGCATAGAAATAAACAGAAGATGTGGAAATGGTGTTTAACAGTTCAGTTGGGATTCAACTCAGGACCTGGACTTCCTGAGGCTTCAGCGTATTCTGGACCCGGAATTGCAGGCCAAAGCTTAGGGCCTAAAAATTTGTTTGAGTAGGGTTCTGTAAAAGGGTGCAGTTGTAGGTGAAGTTCCGTATATAAGCATCCATGTGTCTTTGTGTTTCAATTCAGCGTTGTTGCAAGCTTGCTGGTTTGAATGTTGGTCTTGAAGCTGCGTATTATCACATCAAAACCCGTAGTACTCATAACATTCTTCCAGTGATGATAAATTTAAAGGGTTGTTCATTGGCCTATATATGTATGTGCACTTTGGAGTTGTTACATGCCCGTCTTATAATGGATTGGACCACTTGGTTCGTTTGGTTGGTTCCTTCGTTTGTGCTTCTATGTTTTGGTTGCTTTTCCTGAATCAATTTATATATGTTCAGCCCACTGCCTGTAAATAAAAAAGATCAAAAAACGATGGTTTGTCTTTTGGTATTTTCCATTTTATGTCAACTACACCTTTGTAAACTTGCTAAAGCACCCGCTCACTTTCTTGCCAGCCATTGGTCTACCAGTTGAATTATTCATTTGCCCCTTATCCTTTTCTGGTGTGGTATATGTGGAGTCTTCCTTTTCACTCACTCATTGCACAGTCTGGCAGTACTGCAAAACCTATATGCGTGTTACTCTTCGTCTCTATACCAACCATTCAACTTCATTCCCGCAATATTTATTTAATTGTATTATTTGATATTGTGCCTATAACGCAGGCCAATCCTTTCTGTATTAGTTGTTTTTGTTCACTCGATTATTTCTATCGTTTACCTATGGGTCTTGTTTTGGAGTTTTCCTAATCTGTTTCAATCCTGCCTTGCCTCCGAGTTCTGTGTTTCTCCTGCTTTGGACACATGAACTCTCTCTGTATCCCAAGTGTAGTTCTCTTTTGCAGGCCTATAATACTTTCAACTCTTAAGGAGCTCAACATTCTCAGCATGCTCGTTCATGTCTTTGACATATTTCACCATACTACTATACCAATTGCTGCATTTATATATACGTACAAGTTGTGTTTTGCTGTAATTGTTTTCAATACTCTTTGGTAAGAGATTTGGCCCCTACAGCCTGTCAACCGCGTGGACGGGGACGACCTCTTTGGGGATGCTTCTGATGAGGAGGATGCTGGAGAAGCGATTAATGAAGGCGACCTCTTTGAGGTTGAGGGCGGAAGTGACTCCGAGAGTGAAGCTGATGATGCCTGGTTTGACCAGCTGGTTGAGAGCACTTTGTCAGCCGAAGCCAGGTCTACTGAGAATCTTGAGCACCCTGCTCCACCAGAAGTGGAGGATGCCTCTTCTCTGTTCCAATTGATGGATATTGATCTCCTCTCGGATCGCCCGCCAGTTGACTCACCCACGGTTGTGAAAGCGATCTGGAGTCCAGAGCGGCCTGTTGCTCGCCCCTTGCAGCGCCAAGCTACGTCAGTGGCCATGAACCATGAGGTGGGTGCAGCCTCTTCGTCAACAGGTCTTGTGGCAATTGATTTGGAAGAGGACGATGGAGAGGATCTACAGCTTGGCCCTTCAGCTCTCTCCCAAGCTGATCGAGATGAAAAAGCAAAGCAAATCCGCCAATTGCGAGAGCAAATTGCTGCTTTGAGGTTGCAATTGGATGAGAATGACACGAAAGGGACCCTGGGACATTGTCAATTGGAAACCGTAACGCAAACACATGTTGCCCCTTTTTAAGCTACGTTGCCATATTTGAATCTCTTATAGTTATAGCAGTTGAAGTCACTTTAATTGTTGCGAGGTAAAGGTTGCTGGTTGTTATATGCACATATGCTGCCAAGGACAGCTGCACCACATCCTGTCCAGAATGAGCTCGCCCAGGTCAAGGCAGAGATGGTGCTTGTGCCAGAGAGCTTGCCACTTGCAACGGATGTGGATTCCACCGTGCCAATGGACTTATCTGAAGGTGTTCCAGCACCAGTTCAGAGCATGTTGCGCGCTGAGGAAGCTGCTGTGAATGCGGAACCTACTCCGAAGAAGGTCAGCTGGGCCTTTACTTTTCTTGTGGGCTCGACCAATTCTGAAGTCATTGGCGTAACTATGCAAAAACGACTTTCACAATTTGATTAAAAGATGTTGGCACTCTTCCTAATTTACACATTTCCATTTCAACTTATTGTTGATTCAACTATATATGCTGATATCTGATATATGTTCAGTATGGTTCAGTGATCTACATTGCACCGTGAGGTGGACGAGCCGGCAAAGGTTCTGCTATGTCGTGATCAGCTTGGACTTGTCCAAGAAAAAAGAGAAGAAGCAGAGGAGGCCAAGCAGAAAGGAAAAGGAAACGGGCGTGGACAAGGTCGTGGCCGTGGTCGAGGGAGGGGCAAATCCGAAGCTTCAGCGGCAGCATCTTCGAAAGCGCTGGCTGGCAAAGGGGAGAATGGTTCACCAGTGGCGGCCAAGAGACCACCAGCTCACACCCCCGAAAGGAAGCAGCTTTTTCGTGATGATGCTCCTGCTCCTGCTGCTGAAGTGTCAAATGAGTCGCCGGCCAAGCCGGTCAAGCCCAACAGAAAGCGCGTGAAGAAATCTACAGCTCCTTGTCGCTTTCCGGATGTTCCAATGGTGGAGGAAGCCCAGGCTGAGAAGACAGAGCTTCCTTCTGAAGCGGCTGCCAAGCCCCAGCCAGACCCCCCCATGACTGAGAAGAAGAAAGATGCACCCAAGAAGAAGGCAAAGAAAGGTAAAGCGGCCGAGGCTGCAGCAGTTTCTGAAGACAGGAGCCAAGCTCAGCTGGCCAAAGAGGGGGAAACTGCAGAGCCCGCTCCAGAGCCTGCTCCCAAGATTCCAGGAAAGACGTTGGTGAAATTTTGTACGAACCACCTCATGGACGCTCACAAGCATGAAGCTTCTTGGGATCATGCTCTCAAGTTGTTCGAAGCTGCTCAGACTGTGATCAAGAAGGGTGATGATTATGGTCCTCAGTTCTCCCATTGGAGCCTCTCCCTTTACTATGACACGGGTAGAGTTGGCCTTCTCCAAAAGCGGGTCAAGAAGCAAGTGCATGTGCTATCTTTTGGTGGGGCATTCTGCAATGGCGTTAGCATTCCTTTGGAAGCTGTTCGACTTTTTGTCTGCTGCTGAGTTGGCTGGCTAAGCATTACTTTTTTGCAAAGCACTGTAATTAAGTCAATCATGTTCTGCGCTCATGGATTGGATTGAAATTGATTTCAGTGCTGCAGGTGCGATTCGTTGGTGGGGACAAGCCGAGTGGCTACTTGAAGGACATTGATTGTGAAGAGGTCCAGGCCTACAAGGCTGCTTTGGCGGAGATGGTGAGAGCCGTGGCCATTGCTGTTGCGTTGGGTAAGGGCCCAACTGATTTTGCGCAGTGAAGATCATACGGTGATCTGATAGCAGCTGGGGCCACGATGGTCTATGTCAAATATGTAAAGTTATAGAATTGGTTTACAAGTTTGAAGCATTTGTTGCTGTAATTACTAACCCTTAAAAAACGTGTTCAAAGTTGATGTGTTCCAGCGGCTTACGTCTATCCTGTGGGAAGTTTCAAGGGGCAACATCAGTTTGCACACAGACTCATCTAGCTGTAGGAGCGGTGGGCAGGGCACACCAATACGGTTGAAGCCCAAGTTATGAAGCTGGCAGGGGTATATCAACAATTGCTTTAGTGGTTGCCTAAAAGAATCCTTTTCAAAAAGGTAAAGTAAAAGTAAAGTTTGAAGACGTCTCATAATTGTGTTCTTTGTGTTCAGCTGTATGATTAAGAATGCAGTTTGGTGTTTTGCTGCTTGCAGGCAATTGTTCGTTGCAGCAACTCTGGGTTGCTGAAGCCGGTCTTCTGCAGGGCTACATGGCCATTGCTGACCCATAATCCCACCGTTACTAGCATATCTTTTGAGTGCGCCGTGAAAATGAACATTCCCGCACTTCCTGGGCTGGGAAGCAAGGTTATGGTTTCCATCCCAAAACAAAAGGTACAGTATAGAGACATATTCAATTGATCTAATTATACCGACGTAGGAATTCAAAGGCTTGCGCTTTAAGAGCAGCACCGTCAATCAAGTCTTTCCTTTATTGCACCCACCCAGGAACCATCCAAAATCGCGTACGCCTGCCTCGTCAGGTATTTCATGGGGAAACGCAAGGCCTGGGAAGTGAGACTGGGGTCTCACGTGGAAGCAGAGGATGGCCTGACTGGCTTGATTTACACTCCTTATTATACTTATTGCATGTACACAAATCAATTTAAAGCAGTACTGCTTCATTTATATAACGTGCACGCACGCTCTTTTCCTACAAGACTTCAATTGAAGAACTCATGTCTTTCTTGCAGGGCTTCGAGGTACATGTGAGCACTCACTGCAAATAGCCATAGTTTGTTCGTGCATTCAAGTTGGCTCGGTGTGATCGTTTTGATCTGTGTACGCTGCCATGGGGGGTGCCCCTCACCATGCGAGATGTTGTGTGGAGGTTGCACCACCTCAAAGCACCCAAAGCCACTTGTATTCACAATTTGTGTGATAGGGATGTTTATTCCTTGGCCCTCCCTCCTCCAAGGGGACATCTTTCCCACGCTGAGGTCCTGACAGCTTTCATCTTGATGCTCCTGTGGTCACCAAATGTCCGAACTCTCACCGAGGCTTGACAGATTGGTTTGAGAAGGAATCAATTAAACTACATCAAAGTGGTCATGTCATTATAGTCCATATAGTTCCCATGCAATCGCTCCACCTATAAATACATGTGGATATATATGTGCATATCCTTTTTTTTGTGAATGTTTCCACCGACTCCACCGCTGCAGACCTACGACTTCATGGAGTTTTGGGCTGGGGAAGCTTGGGTGTCCAAAATGGTCAGCAAATCTGGCCGAAGTACTGCTTCGCTTGACATTGAATATTGGCAAGCAGATCCTGAGAAACCACACCGGAGCAATCATTTTGACATCCTCACGCCGTCTGGATTTGCGTATCTCCCCAGAAATATGGGTTTTGAGAGTTTTTTCATGTTTCACCAGAGTGAATGCCATTGTGGTTCAATGAAACGAAAGAGTTCGAGTGGGCCTAGGTTGGCAATTACCACGGTGCTCAATGCAAAACACGGACAATTCACAGCCCTCTTGGCCATTGTTTGTTCCAGCTGGACAGTGCTGAACATGGCAACTTCCGGGCGCCACGTTGTGCATCCACTTGGTCGAGAAGATTTGGCATATGTTAAAGAAGCCAATATCATGGCTAGCCGGTGACTGGACTGAAACCATCCTGCAACCAAAACGAAATGTAGGTTTTGTGTCTCTATACCACTTGTTCAGTGATTCCCCCAAGACCATGGCGTTGCCCAGGCTATGCCTGCTTCTGATGACCATCGAGGTCATGGCTGGAGCCTGGCTGGTGGAGCAACCGGGAACATCAATGCTTCGTTTTCACCCCAGGGTCTTTGACACCTTCCATTCCCTTCGCGCCCCCTGACCTGTTTTGAAAGGGTTCTCTTGTAGATGTTTATGGTCGGGGTAGTGTAGAGACAACTAAGTGTTGCTCTAACTATCTGAACCTGAGTGAGTGTTAGCTATATCTCAGCAAATTTTAAATCTCCCAAATGAAATTGGAGAGAACCTGCAAGCGCTAGATGACACCGGATCAAAACCAACCCTCCACCCAGTCACCCACCCTGTGGCGGTTCGTTGTGGGAGGGTGTCAAAAGGCTTTGACATCTGGTGAAACATTCTTGACATATATATGAGTTCATACAGGTTGGAACACATGCAGCGCTTATATCCTTCCTTTTCTCAAGCAATGGTTGAAGTAACTTGCTGTTTAGTGTAACGAGATTGGCTACACAGTGTGGTTTCTTGATGCCGTGACACTCCATCGTTTCTTTGTCCCTGATGTGCATTAGGTCTGGTCCGCCCGCTGGTGGATGGCTCACTATGGAGGGCCTACTCCAAAACGCCACATTGGATGGAGCAATAGCAGGGCAATTGGCCTTTTAGATTTGGGGACTTTGCGTGGGTTCAACTACAAAGCTTCGGATTACCAAGATTCCAAGTGTGCAACAACCACCACAAAGCGGGATGGCAAAAAGGCTTTTACTGGGAATATAAAACAGTTGAAGAACAGTCAGACTCTTGTTGGGAATCAACACGTTTTGTTTTGCGTTCGCTGTGATGTGCATGTGAATACAAAAACATATATTTTTAGGGGGGAATCTTCGAGGTCCCATTATTATTTTGTATATATGCTCAATTGCTGTTTCTTTGATCAGACTAAATTGTATATTCATTGATATCGACCTTCTAGAGTTCCATACTTGCCAAGAACTCGATTTGAATTGTATGCAGACTCATCCTATATGGGTGTGTTATGAAATGCTATAAGCACTGAGGTTGGTATACACACATGCAGGGCACTTGCTATACAAACCGGATTTCCTATTAATTGAAACAGTTATAGTTTTAACAGGCCTCTGCATGGTTTGTGGATCTCTTCAAGACAATGCCCTACAAAAAGCTGATCACTTGCACTAGTGTAAGCTTTATGATACTTTAAACATAGGGTGTCATCTGTTGACCGCCTGCGGCCAAGGATCTACCCATACAAATTCGGGCTCAAAATCCTGAGGATCTTACCAAAGCTCCAATCTGGCCGGAGGGTTTTCCCAGAAGTTCCCAAGGACTTCTGTCCGCGTGCCTGCTTTGCTCAGCAGTCATATGATGACTTCTGCGAAGATGCCATGTTTCCTGAGTGTCTGGAATACATTTGGGCCAACCGCTGCCTACAGGTTCCAGAGGACTGGAGGGACATATTCCCTGCTCCATAATCTATATTGGATATGAAAAAAAGATTGGATATGAAAAAAAACATCCAATTTCTGGCATGGGCGTAGCTGGAGGCTTGAAAACCAGGTTTTGGGTGCGTGACAACCCGTAGCTCGAAGGCGTAGGCGTAGAAAACCCATAATTACCCCGTAGAAACCCCGTGGAAAGGCGTAGAAAAGTATGCGATTTAGGCGTAGTTTTTGGAAGTTGATGTTTTTAGTTTTTTGAAGTTTTTTTTACTTTTTGTCTACTTCTGGTCAATCCTGTTCAGATTTTGTCATATCATTCCAACATCTGGTTTTATGGCTTCCTGTATCAATTGATACTGCAACAATATCATGTGCAATGCTGTGGAAAAAGGGATTTGTATTGCAACATGGGCCTGTGCAAAGCATGTTGCAAAGGGGTGTGTATTGATAGTTGACACCTGATTGGGTATATGACCTGCACCTCGGTTCAAACGCATTGGGAATAGAGAAACAAAAGAACTCGTCTCTTGTTGCACAAACCTTTTTTGTAGAAGAAGGTCTCTGATCTTGGCTTCCACATGGCTGGCGTTAAGCTTCGTAGCTGTGGGTCTTTGGTGCAAGGCAATGACGCATTGCTTCAGGTGAAAGCGGAACCAGGTCAAACCAAGGAGGAACGTAAGGCTGCAATCGCGGAAGAGGTTGCCAGGAAAAAACAGGTGGGATCCACACAAACGTATGAGCACATATCAAACGTATCAAATACGTTTTCTTTACCAATTGTTTGTCAAAACCTTAAATCGGTGGAGGCTTAAGGTTCTGCCCCGCTTTCAGGCGCTGGAGGCAGAACTTCAACAATTGTTGCACGAAGCCGATGCTGCTGACAAGGAGATTGAGGGTCCCAATGGAGCGGACCTCTGTATCCCGTTGGTTGATGGTAGTAAGACCGATATATACGGTTTGGTACTCTTTCAGTTCCACCACAAATTTGGTCAGAATGACGACTTGTATATTTTTGTGTCTATGGTGCCTTTGTTTGGATGCCTCTGAGAGCAACGATCGAACTTCAATTACAACAAGAGATCCAGGGGTGAAGCGGACATGTCCTGAACGATCTGTTGTATAGTATACATGCAACTAGTAAACCACTCCGTTGGTGGTGCCCTTTTGTTTCAAAACGTATATCAAGCAAACCTACCATAGTGAGAATGGGCCGTGTACATTGCTTGTCCTGGAAAAGGTTTCAATACCCAGCATGGATGAACCATATTCTGAAACCTATATATATATATTGTGTCCTGAATCTCAAAACCAGGAGTGCGACAACATGGAAGATGCGGAAACCCTCCCGGTTCCTTGTCCTGCACTTTGCATTCTGATGTTCTGCATGGGGGGGAAATAAGCCACCGTCCATTCTTTGCCCAGGCAACCGACTCCCAGTTGGACTCGGCCAAGCGGCCTCCACCACCATCATCGCAGACCACACCTGTCAAGGGACCACCCAAGCGGGCCAAGGCAAGTTTCGCGGGCGGTCGTTTCAACCTTTTGAGGTGGATCGCGTACAGAACCAGCTACAGCAAACATACCTGTGGATAGCATTGGCACACAACCTTTTGTGCCACATGTTGTTATACATATGGTTTTATTGTTTCACAGGGACGCGTGTAATCTGGCCTGTATATTTATATAGGCTGTAAAAAATGATTAGGCGACGAAGAAAGACTGTATATATAAGCTGTTCGAGATTGATGCAATGAAACTTCAAGTGTGGATGCCTGTCTTTGAGACCTGTAGGCTGCTGGTGTTGGAGACAGACCTGCATCTGTCAAGAGCAAGCCAGCTCCCCCAGCACCCAAACCAAACGCGGAGGACTCTTGTCACGTGCAAGCCACAGTGTGTGTGTGTATGAGCAAAAGCACATATGCGTATAGCTGCATGTGGAAGCTTTGCCGGGCCCCTGCTGATACGAATGTACAGCCAGGAGGGTGCGTCGGATGTCAGCATTCTTCAGCAGAAGCTGGAGATGGCCATGAAGGAGATAGAGCGGTTGAAGCTGAACTCTCCTTCCCCAGCATCAACACCCAATGCTGCGAAGAAAATTTCAACACCTTCTACTGCTCCCCCTTCCACAAAGGCAGATTCATC
Organism: Durusdinium trenchii; assembly: GCA_963970005.1. NCBI lineage: Eukaryota > Dinophyceae > Suessiales > Symbiodiniaceae > Durusdinium > Durusdinium trenchii. Next base: position 1,378,761 of record CAXAMN010022028.1, on the reverse strand, counting down.
TCCGCCGGAGGTGCATGTGATGTGATGTGGTATTATAAACTGAACTTGTGATGTGAAACGTTCGCTTAGCAAACGTCTGTGAAGATGATGCATGTAGTGGACCTGCACTAGATGTTTACCAAACCGTGGTGCATATTCATATATACACATGGTCTGCAACTTGGACTATCATGTTAATTTGGTATACATACAATCACAGGTGCCGGATGGTGAGGATGATGAGGGCGAGATGGATGGTGAGCATAAGGCAGCTTTTGCCCGATATAAGATGGTGGATGCCCGGCTGCGGCGCCTCTGCGAGCGTAAGAAGTCTGGGAAGCTTAAGGTTCCTGAGGCTGTTCATAAGGCATGGGCACAAGGTGGTTCTGAGAGAGACAACCTCCGTGCTCTATTGGAGCAAGCAGAGTTCGACCAGGACTCATCAAGGGGAGGGCAATGTACATCTCACATATCATGTACCTTTTTGAATTGTGTATATATATATATATATGCACGATTCGTAGCAAAAGTGTAATCTTGAGTTTGTTTATCAACAAAACCAAACAGCAGTTGCTATCCCAGCAGGCCACCTTTGTCTGCAATGTTGTGAAGCAGATTGAGAAGAGGAATGAGCACGCGGAGGAGGTATTGTCAGGATGGTTCACCCCGGAACAAATGAAGAACGAATTGAAATGGTCACCGACCCTTAAATGAACTTAATGGTCACTGCGTGTGCATGCGATAAATGATCATACAAATATATGGGACAATCTCACACAGACACATGTTCATATGCAAATACAGCTCGTGCATCGTGACCAGCCAAGATCCTACATCAAAGATGTGATCGAGTACTGCAAGAAGCACGGGCTAGTGAAGTGCTTTGGTGCATTTATGTTCACACCAAACAACATCTGAAAGCAGTTGACCTTTACATAGTGAGGGTTGGCGCCTATGGTTCTCCAGCTGAGGCCGGACAAATACAGCAAGAAGACCTTTAAGTACTTTGTGGAATACTCTGACAAGGAATCCAAGAAGAAGACCACGATCGAGAGTGAAACCCGCAAAGAGACCCAGGAGGCACCGGAACCATGTCCTCATTCCTATCCAACCTAATTGCAACAAAAGAACCCGCTAAAACAACATGCTTCCAGGGTGGTCCAGTGGAACTCGACTCCAAGTTTAGCGTCCGCGATGAAGACGATGAAGACGGTGGGGCGAAAGCCACATCTCCAGCAGATGGTGTCACTAGGCTACATCTTTTTGACTACCCCAGCTGTATCTAGAAGACACCCACACGTGGTTGCAGTGGATGGGTCCTGGTGTGTTGTACACTATATATATTAACTCACAGGCTGAGTTGTTCTTCTTGGCTGCAACTGCAAGAACATGAAAAACATTGAAAACCACATCAGTGTCTCCAATGCCAACTTAATGGTAAGACAAACATATTTGATGTCAAGGACATTGAGACGGAACAGAAGTTCGAGGATGGAATGCTTTCAAAGCTGTCCGAAATCACTGATCTTATTGCACGCTTGGATGCCTACAAGCGGGGTGATGAGGCTGACCGTGTCAAAAAGCCAAACCCTCAGAATGCAGCAAGCATCTTTCCCTGTTTGTACTCATTTTCCCAACCATTTTTCGCATTTAACACCATGACATGCAGTATATCCACGGAAGCAACTCCAACCCGGCTTGCTTAGGACCATCGCGGCCTTGGATACCAAAATGCAGGCTGCCCAGGATGCATATGACGCCTTCACAGCGGCTAGGGCGTTGGTGGGAGCTGCCGAGCGAAACCCTGAGAAGCCTGGTCTTCTGCCCGGTGAAACGTCACCCCCTATACAAAACGATATGGGAAATATAACTATATCATTTCATGTTTGATCTGGTTTACATTCCCCAACTCTATATGTGCACGCAAAACTGTTTTGTTGAAATATAGCTGTATATAGCTTTAAGTATTGCCAGGCCTAGTGCAAAGCCTCACTGGTTTCGGGCTGCCGGAATTGGAACACCCAAAGAATCTCTCGGCCAAGATCCCTTTTATAGAACTTGAAAATTCTGGTCAGCAGTGTCACCTAAACATGCAGGTTGGTGTCCATCTGAGGAATACCAACCAGATCCGGGAATCGATGAAAACGGCGATGACCAAGTTCCTTGTCTTAAAACATGCATACCCCGAGCTGCGCCTATCCATGTACATCAAATGTGTACCATGACCCCAACGTCCCACCGGACCTGAGGGCATCGGCTTTGAGCTCGGCAGAGGCCCAAGCAAAGCTTCTGGCCTGCATATCTGAGAAACCGTGTTTTATGGAATGGCTTGTGCTTGCTCATATATGTTGGAACCTTCGCTTTGCCCTCAACATGTTCAATTCACGTCCAAGGGCATTGGAGAAGGCTTTGAAGAAAAAGAACAAGGAGAAGGAGTCTGAACCTGCCTCCTGAGAGATTCTATATTTTGTGGCTTGAAGCCTATCTGTTTGGGGTTGTCAATGGACATCATTGACGGGTTTTGGTGCTGTTGCCAAGCAACCTTTGTACGAGCACCTATCCATAGGCAGCACGTGATAGAACATGTGCTGTAGGAATGGGTGTGGAGTATAGTTGCGTTCTAGATTGCAGCCAGACTCGCATGCTGCATCTGTAGACCAGCTGATCATGAACCAAATGGAACGACTGAAAACATTGGAAAAACAAATTCATTTTGTAAAATACGCAGTCACCATTCCGAATCCCACCCGTGCCCCCATCCAAACCTCCGTCAAGCCCAGCAGCGGGCCATGCCAGGTCAAGAGCCTGAGCTACGTGGCTTGGCGCGTATGGTCGGCCATGGCATCTGGACCCCAAGGGAGTGGTGGGTTGAGCCACTTGAACCTTCCTAAACCTCGCCCGGTGTTGCAGCTACGTGTGGGCCCAACATAGAGAAACACCTTGTTTTTGCAGCGGTGCTGCCATGGCCCTGAAAAGGAAATGCAGCATTGACCCCTATGAAGAGGAGCTTCGTGATTTGCTGACCTATGTGTGCCCAATTAGCGGAGTAACAAGGTGTCCCCCATGTCTGAAAGAAAACCGCTTGCCTAGCACCAATACCAGGACGCCCAGCTGCAATTTAGCTAGCTTTGGACATGCAACCCAATAGTTGATTATATTGTTCTATTCATCATCAACCTCTCTCTATATATACATACCTTTCAGGAATCTTGCAGCAGTGCCAAGCGTAGTTCTGGGGGCTCGAAGTCGGAGTATTGGACAACCCTATGAGCTCCAATGCAATGTCCCTTGGCTTTTCAATACTACACTCTGTCAGGTTGAATTTTCTATTTTTCGGAACGGGGTCTCTTTGTGCGCAAGCAAACTCCCAAACAGTTTGGATTGAAATGAACATGTATAGATTTAGCACGACCTAGGAACAACCTCCTGTGACAAGACAACCTTTGCGAGACTTGAGTGCTGGGGAACATGCTGCTCTTACACCTGCTGAATCAAACGATCTAAAGGATCGAGAAGTCTTGTTTATACAACATGGCATTTGTGTTGCTTATCTCTCTGCCCGGATGAAATATAGATGTTCAGCAGGGACTGTTCTGCAGCGCTGTTTGGCCGCTGTTGACCAGTTCCGGAACAGGATGACCCGTAGCTTATGTGTGTACAAAGTTGGCATGACTTCGAATCCCATTGTGCGCTTTGACTTTTACAAGGAAGCCAACTATTCTCACATGAGCCTGCTTCACTGTACAGACAACCTAGGAGTAGCCCAAATGCTGGAGGCAGCTCTGATTGCTTCGAACTTGTCTGAGCATGGTTGCCGGAACCAGCGTTATGGAGGCGAAGGTCCACCAAGTGTTGAACACGAGCCATTTCATTTTGTGTATGTTGTTGGTGGGAGGGCGGACCAGGGGAGGGCAATACGTTGATCTATAATTTGACTTTTTCAGCAACAATCTACAACGATCTGTTGAATAATTCAATCTCCTTGGCTTCTTTCCAGGGAATTGGTGGTGCCACTTGTGACAAAAGGACCTTTGAGCATGCGACAGTTGTTGTTTGTGAACACCTTTCTATATGGCAGGGGCAACAAATGGATGTTATGCTAAACCGATTTGGCCGGTTTATCATGTTTATAGATTGCTCTTTGCACTGGTTTCGCGCTGCCAAGGTCTCATGCAGAGACGCCATCAAGCAGGCCCGTGTCACACGAGTCAGATCCAAGGGTCTGAAAGCCTTGTCCCGAGTAAACTTGAAGAAGAGTGAAACAGGTGCTCACAGAGTATTCAAGTCTTTTGGATCTTCTTTGGAAGTTCCAATCTCCAAAGTTGACCTGCCGAGTGCGGCGCAGTTTCCTTACGTGAAGTTTGAGGATTGGTTGCACTATCTGGTCAAGCACGATGAACTAGATTGTTTAGTGGGAACAAAAGATTTGCCGGTGATGCAGCAAATGCTTACGAGCTTTTGGGAGAAATACAGGCAAGTGCACAGCACACATGTGATTTTCACCCGGAATGACATCAACAAGGCTATGACGATCCCCGTGCTCTTTCACGGGGACGAGGGCAGGGGGCTGAAGAAAAAACAAGTTATGATTTTGTCAACGCACGGAGTTTGTGGAAGTGGCACATCCAAGACGCCAGAACTGGTCGACTCCTTTGGACATCCTGAGAATCCTCTTGCCCTCAACATGGTGGGGCGGACGGTTGCCACACATTTCCTGCTAGGGGCCATGCCGATCAACCTGTACAACAATTCTCCGGAATCGTTTTACCGTGTTCTTGAAATTCAGAGTGATGAGTTCACGTATTTATTTGAGCAGGGCACGGTCATTGAAGGGAGAAGGTACTACGTTTGCTGCATTGGAATCAAAGGGGACGCCCCTTTCTTAGCGAAAGCCGGTCGTTTTGAGCGTAGTTTCGCACGCCGTCCAACAAAAAAGGTCAGCAAGAAGCCTTGTTGTGGCATCTGCCACTTGTGTACACTTGTATATGGCAGGAAAGGAGGACTGGCCAGAGAGCATACTTTATGAAGAACTAGGAAATTCTGACCCGGCTTGGCGGCGAACTCAGGGGTTGGTGCCCGCCTTCAGTGAGGCCTCCTCTTTGTTGGGGATCCCATATGACAGCATCAACACTGCAAGTGAAGCTGTGTTTCGCTTCGATGTTTTTCACAATTACCACTTGGGTGTGGGAAAGAACTACATCTCATCGGCGGTTGTGATGGTGATGGAACTTATTCCGACTTCGATTGAACAAGCCTTTCAGCAGCTCACTGCCGACTTTCAGGCATACTGCAAAAGGATGAAGGAGTCTCCTTATCACAAGCGATTGACCGCAGTACTTTTTGGAGTGCACACAGGGTTCCAAGAATGCCCTGACGGAGGTTGGTCCAAGGGCGACTTCACTCGTTTGCTCCACCTTTGGTTCGCGGACTACTGCTCAAGAGAAGTGATTGGGAAGACTCAAGAACCAGTGTACTTGATGTGTGTTGCTCCGCCTGTGCTTGCATAGTCTTGTTGTTTGTGTTTGGGTTTGCCGATGTGTATGTGAACCATCTGTAGAAGGAACAGTTGTTTCACAAATGCATCCGAGGCAGAAGCCACTGCCAAGATCAATGAGTTCATTGGCGGACTCTACCATGAAGGCATTTTTATCAAGCCTGAGAGGGCACAGAGTTTGGCTGAGAGTGGATTGTCTTTCCTTCAGTTGTACTTAAAGCTTGCCCGATGCTGCTTTGAGCGAAGGCAAAAGCGCTTTCCCATCATGCCCAAATGTCACTACTTACATCATCAAATGCTTGATGTTTTGGAACAAGGAAGGGCAGGTAAACTTGCTGTGAATTGTTTAGTTTACTCATGTCAGATGCAGGAAGATTTTGTCGGCCGGCCATCAAGGCTAGCAAGGCGTGTATCTTCACGGACAACCGCAATGCGGGTGATCCAAAGGCTGTTCCTATCAATTCGAAGCTTGGGTGATTAGCCATGCCCCGACCCTCAATAGTTTTCAAGTCTTTGGACCTTATGCAACCAAAAAAACCTGTGTCCTACGACCCCACATACGATGAATGTTGGCTCACCCACCCATCTAATTAAGTCAGGCCACCGTGACTCTGCAGCAGGGACCGCACCGCTCCAGATGGAAATGCTGCGCGGTGGATCGGCACTGGGCTGGAAGGGAGGTTGATGGGGTTTGTGTGTGGGATGCTTGAAGCCCAAAAGTGAAAACCAGGTTTCCTGATGCATGACCTAAAAAATCATGGTTGTAACATACAACCTTTATTTTTCATGGTTGTGAGGGCTCATGGTAGATAATATAATATAATATTATTCTCGACGACATCCAGAGGTCTCAATGAATTCCTTAAACATATGGAAATCTGTTCTATTTATTGTGATTTCCGAATCAATAGAGCCAAATGCCACGTTATCACTATGAATCGTATTGCTAACATATATTTTCATGACGGCAACCACCTGAACATAACTTACGAAACTACTTATCTAGGAAATAATCTCCACCGCATTATAGACCTCAAGAAAGAAATCTCACAACGCATCCAAGAGACGAAACACACATAGAACAAACTTTCTCTATTGTGGAAGGAACCCATCCATTGCCAATAAGAAATAATAATTTCTTATTTATGATGCAATGATCAAAAGCAAATCATTGTATAGCCTTAAAACAATATATTTGACCCAACGTTATCATAAAAGAAATTGATGCCTTCCATTTACGGGAACTACGAAGAATTCTAAATTTGCTCATTACATTTATAGACAGATACAACTCAAATACGAGGGTCTATGAATTTGCCTCCGAAAGTGCTTTTCCGAATCAACCTATAAAAAAGATTAAATCTTTTTCTCAAGGATAATATGAAAGACGAATAAAATTGACCGAACATATTTTAAGAATACAGCTTTCAAATTAATTAAATTATATTTTATATTAAATAGGCAATAGAGATCCCAGATCGATAAATATCGAATTGGTCGTCCTAAATAATAATAATTTTATAGGATCAATAAAATCATTAATAATATTATCAACCACGCAATTTATGATGATGCTCCTATTCAAAGAAAAAAAATATTTTATAGGCAATACAACAGCCCAACGAAATACATAATTAAAAAAATATATATATATTAAAATCAAAATTTAATTAATCCATATAGAAAAGAATTTTAAAACCAATACATATAGAATTAATTAATTTTATTTAAATAATATTTATTTTATATTTGTAGAATAAATATAAATTTGTTTGTTAATTTCGTTTTTTTAAAAGAAATAAATATAACGATTTAAGATGAATATATATCGGAAATTAACAAGATTTAATTAAAATCGATAATTTATATATTATTATATCTTTATTTATATATTTAATAAATCATAAATTTTAATTAATATATTTTAAAATCTCAAATTCCCAAAATTTTAGATAATTTTTTATATTCATAACAAAATCTAATTATTAATTATCTTATTCTTTTCATATTATTTCAATATTCAAGATCTATAACAAAATCAAATTAAACATAATCCACAAAAATATATCATATACAATAAATATTATTAAAAACATAACTAATTACAACAAAATTATATTAAAAACGGAATCCCAATTTATATTAATTCCCGCCACATAAAAAATGCCCTCTCCAATCAAACAACAATGCTAAGCTTAATCGCAATTACAATTTATTCTTTTTCCATCGGTTCCTAAATCCCTCGTAATACAAATATTATATTATTCGTTATCAATTACATCGTCGAAATCCAATACCCCTCAAATCATTCATTTTGCATTACCAAATGGCCCGCCTCTTTTTATCGCTCTCCCCCGCCAAACCCCAAATTCCCCTCTCCGAAAAATAATCACCACACAACCCCTCCCATTGCTCACTTCGTTTGCTCCAACAATCTCAAGCCCAGCCTACCGGCTAGCTTTCGTGATATATAAATACATTAATTATATTTAATATATACATATATAAATCTAGTTCTTTATATTAAAGGATTACTATATCAACAAATTCATATGACTTTCAACATATTGGGACGGATCTCTAAATGATCAAATATTCTTAATTGATCGCATTGTAATTAATTATCATTTATGAATCCACGGTTTGTTCAATTATGCTCTAAGCTGAAATTGATTGCTTGGGATTGCTGGCGCGAAAGCATGGAGGTAGTCGCGGATTTTTTGAGAATATCATCGTTCACCAAGTCCTCATTGGCGCAGCAATTTTTTGTCAACCTCCATCTGATTGCTTCAGCCAATAACTTAATTCACAATGTATATAGTTCCAATATGTTCCAATACATCAAAGGAATATTTCTACTCCTGCTTTGGATACCATCATCAGCCATACAACCTTCCAACCTGCTGCCCTGCCTCCCACAAGCGTTGCGCCAAGCTCTCTGGGCTATCAGGCTGCATCTGCTGCGCTGCCGCCAGCAGCAAGGGCAAGAGCAGCGCAGCGCGGCTGAGCCACGCGATGTGAAGCTGAAAGCCAGTGGCAGCAAAGGCCAAGCCTAGAATTCATACTTCCGGTTTCAGGGAAGTATGTTTGGATTTGAGAATCCTTCAGGTCTTTCAGTAAAGATTACCTCGATTTTTTTAACAGCTTGGGATGTCTCAATGCAAACGCCTCAATGCAAACCACTTCTTGGCACAAGGGAATTGATCGTTCTCCAATAAAGGTCTTCAAAGGTCGTGTGAGAGATGCTGTGCTTCACCATTGACAGTTCACCATTGATAGCTCAGGAGCCCATGAAGCAGCAAACTTGGAGATCATTCACCTGCCAAAACGAGGCCCTTTCGATTTAGTCTGGGTATGGAGTGTCAGTATTGGAAAATTTGGCTACCAATTTCTACTAGCCTGGGGTTGCGCGTATGGCCGCACCATCCATACTGTGGCTGCAACCCCCCAGCGTAGCTGCCAGCACTTTCCCCAAGGGCATGAGGAGGTCCTAAACATTGGCAAAGTGTGAGCGTTCCTGTGGATGTGTTGGAAGACAAGAAAGCCTTCACCAGAAGAAGGAAATGCGTTGGAAAGTCTCCGTAAAGAGCCAGCAAGTAGCTAGACGTATAGTTTACTCCTTAGCACTTCTTTCGATGTTTCCGGTAGGTGCTCTTTTTAGGAATCATAGGCAGTCAACTGCCGATGGCTCATTCATTCTGGCTGCCAGGGATCACTTGTCGCAGTGCTGGATGCGATGGCCTGGCCCCGCTTCGCATCGCGTCAATTCTAAAAGGGCGCTGGCTCCCCTGACCATATGACACAAGCAAAATGGACAACTGATGGATCTGCTTCACATGAGATGTTGGTGAGATTCCGGGAAGTGATTTGAAGAACTCTACCTGAATACAAACACACAAACTGGACAAGATCAAGTGTATCTTACCCTGGACCCCGCTGTGGGAAAGGCAAAGGGCCGTTGCCTGGACGATGGCAACGGTCACAAGCTTCAGCATCACTTCCATCCACAAATCCCGGCAAGTGGACTTAGCAATTGTCCAGGCACGTCTATAGATTTTGCCGCACGGATTGTCGATGAGCTCTAACACCGACAGGAGCAGCAGCAACAGCAACATTGATGATAGCACTATTGGGGCATGACATCATGACAGTCATGACAGGCTGCGGGTCAAAAACCGGGAGACCCGGGTTGACCACCGGAAAAGAACGGAATGGACTATCAAACATGGACAATCTAGCGGGTTTTGACCCATAGCAGGTCGTTCAAAAACCTACTCTGTGTCTCTGTCTGAAGCTCGGCCGAAGAAATATCAGGAGCCTGAAGACATGCACTAGATCCCATCATCAGTGTGCTACACATGAGAATCAATATGTGCTCGGATGGTCTTGGAGTTCCTTCTCTGTGTGCACCAGCTCAAGAAGGGCGTAAAACTTTTGCGATGCTCAAATTCACAGCAAACAAATGATCCAGGCCGGCCGCTGTATGGAAAAACATGGAAACATAGGAGACAAGCTGCATACTTCAGGAGCATCTCTTTGGCACCCTTCAAGAATCCTCAGTGCTTGGCCGTCGGCTGCCCAATTGCGCTGGGTGGACGTTAGTATGCACAAGGTATTGCGCAGAAAAGAACGATGGGCAATTGCGATTTATATAAAAGGCAATGACCCTGAACAACGTTCTATTCTTGTGGTCGCAACGTTCAATACAAAAGCTCTGTGCAACATGACGTAGGAAGAAACCTTAAGCCGGCGCTTCTCTTCCCAGCATCCCTGAAAGTTGCTGGGGTTGCTGACCCTCCTTGACTAGTTGAAAGACCATCCAGTGCTATTTGCGAAGTATCAGGGCTGAGCATGGCGGAACACATCCCTGCAATTCCCGCGCCGAGCATCTGTCCTTTTCGCCCACCTGACCCAAGATGTGACCTGCGTCACTGGAACCGGGAAAAAATAGAACATATCCCCCAGAAGGGGACTTATCCATAGGGAAAATGACAAATCACCTTCAGCAAAACCTGGAATTGCATGAATATGATTGAATATGTTGCACTTTTGATGCCGATCAGCATGCCGATCAGCTTTGGACAAACACAACTCCTGCCAAGCCCAAGCGACAGGTCATATTCCAAAAGAACCAGTGATAATGGGCAGGCCACACAGCCTCTCTCCATATGTTACTGTATACTGCATGTTCGTTACACATGGGTCTTAGCAAAGAATGCCTTGGCTGAAATATTGGGAGAATATAGATTTCGCACCAGGCGGGGGGCGCATGCGTCCAAAAAGAAGATGTGCGCCAGTGTGAAAAGCTTAGATGGAATTGGTGAAGTCCGGTTGCAATGTGATATGTTGAAGTCGAGTGATGTTGTTGATGTGAAGCTGTGGCCGTTTTTTTCTGCGAGGACTTGAAGCAGCGATGTCGACTCAAGTACCTTTTGATGTAGGTTCGATGAAGGTCTATGAGCATGATGTTGCTACGAGACGTAGATCAGCGTTTGATTTGGCTGAGTGGGGGGGTTGGGGCCAAAGTCGTGACGTTCATACACACATGATGTTGCTGAGTGATGTAGAACGACTATGCAAATGAACTTGCTTCGTGACGTAGGTTCATGTCATGTCTAAGTGTCTTGAAGCTCCACTAAGGTGTTGAACTAATAGGCTAGTTCTTCTTTTCTTCAGCAACCACTAGGGAGAGAGTAAGCAAACGATCAGCACTCAATGACCACAGGAACCTGCTTGCAGCTCACTAACTAAAGAAGGGACCACGTTTGCTAAGGGTCTTGAGTAGAGCTCTCGCTCTCTTTCGCGAGAGGGCATGCGAAGCATGCGTGGTGCCACGCGATGCGCAGTTTAAACATCAGTTTGCGGACAAAAAAGGCTGACTATCAGACACGCAGCTTCTGGCACTCATGAACATGTACTGTGATTTACGCTGTATATAAAACGCCCCACGTCAGTTTGTACTGCTGGGAATGGCATACATATTCAAAGCATTCCTCCACATGACATGACATGTGTAAAAACTCATGAAATCGCACCTCGACTGGTGAGATGAAGACAGCTTTTTCTAAAAGGTTACTGCGTCCAGGCACTCTCAAGAATACGTATGAACGCATGATATCACAAGATTCAGATTCACACTTTATCAGAAACACAGGCAGGCTCCGTGTTTACGACTCGCTTTGTGTTCGCTCGTCTCGTGTTCGTTTGGAGAACCTCCCGTCTGGAGGCTGATGTGAGACGCTTGATCAATGTTGCGGTATACCTTTCTGCAGCAACACCACCAATGCAACTTGTAACCCTGAGTCGGCCAAGCTTCTCCAGTGGGGTATGATTCGTGTGATGAATGATTGTCAAGTGCTGCGGCACAAGGAAGAGCAGGAGCAAGGGAAGGGGACAGAAGGGAACAAGGAAGGGGGGAAAGATTCAAAGGGGAGAGAACAGGGAACAAACAATGAAGGCCGAAGGCCAACAAAACACAGGAAGGGATAGACTGCGAAGGCAGAGTCGAGGATTTCTAGAGTGATCATATTGTGCACATTTGTGCACTGTATTTTGCAAAGGACACTTGCTTGGACAGATTTATTAAATCAATGTGTGCATGCGCGCATTTGAATTGGTATGAATCGGCACTCGCAACTTCCTGTTATTCAGGGTCAAAGCTGAACTTATTGCGCGTCCAAGTGGCGCTCCAGCAACATCTCAGTGATGGAATGATGTCGTAGCTTCTCTGACTCAATGTTGAACTGTGCATTGATGGCTTCAGCCTGGGTGTGCTACCGATTTTGGTCTAGACTCCCAAGTACTACACTCCATCACTGCCCTGAAAAAAACAAAGCAAGAAGAAGTGATTGCGCCGTCCAGTGGAATCGACCCTGGCGCACCATACCACAGAAACGTCAAGACGTTCTTTTTTATAGGGTCTTCATGACTTCTGCCTTTCCATTTCTCACTTAGCTGGCCCAAGATTACAGTAGTTACGATTTTTTGAAACCACTGACGATGTTCTGCAACCGATAACCCCCTACCCTCACCTCAATTTACACACATTTCGCACATTTGTTGTTCGATGACGATGACTTGGCGATGAACATGTTGTGAAACCGACGACCATAGGTCTATAACCGAGGACGATGTTGTGAAGGTATATATATTCAAAGTTCACTGGATAGTAGATGGGAGTGAGGTTGTTCCATTCTACCACTGTTTGGATGTCATTTGGATGTCTACACTCCGACTGACTAACATGAAAGCGAAAAAACACCTGTTCGTCTGTCCGTAAAGGAAAGTAGTCTCCGAAGGGACCATGCAATCCACTTCCATGTTAGTGCCAAGAGACATCCAGCTTCAGGGCAGTTCCATCAGGCTTGTCCAAAAAGGCTGCGATCCTTAGATCTTCTTAGATCCACCGCGAACTGGTGGATGGTGTGCGTGGCCATGTTTTGCTCACGCCATTGGCATGCGTCTTCTCAATTGCAAACGCAATTGAGAATATTGAAGAATCATGAAGAATCAACATCTTGTCAGGCGGCTCGAAGACTTATTCGATCTTATTCGCCCAAGGGTCCCCTTGCCATCTCGTAGTTGGACCCTCACGCTACCATGCTGCAAAATGGAGACGTATGCCACAAGGCCAGCCACTACCCTGCGCTGCAGCATGGCATCCTGGCAGTTGCAGCTACGCAACACAACAACATCGTGGGCAGCCTGAACAAACCCAGGACGCCAAAGCACTCCAGGGTTAACAACCTTCGACAACACCAATTCAATGGTGGTATAAAGGCTTCTTGATATTCTTGTTCGTAAACACAACTGATGACCACCTATTGATCAAATCCGACCCTCCAATCGAATTTGGCACCTCGTGGCTCACGGCCAGATGTTCGGTCGTTCCACTGGCAAGCTCCAAAGGCATCCGAGTATAGCGCAGAACCAAATGCTGACGAGCGTAAAGGTAGAACAAGAAGGAGGGGATCCTCAAATGACCGCTGGTGTGATGCGCGCAGTGTTGGTTGGTCAACCTCATTGTTCGTTGGTCATTATCAGTTTCCTCTAGGAATGTTGCTAGGTTGGTTGGCATCCCCAAATGGCCTAATAGCAAATAGGGGGATGCATGTGGGCAAACACCACATGAGGTAGCGAGCACAGGGACCAACCAACACCACAAATCGCTGCAGACTCTAGAGTACAATACGCATTCAGTTTCAATGCTTGTGGGCATCTGAATCCCATGTTTTGGTCCGGACATCCCCAATGTAGAAGCAAAGGTCAAATCAAAAGGCAGTCGCGCAATGCCGATTTGGGACCCCTCCAGCCACTACTAACCGCTTATAGCCAACCAAGCATCAGGATAGCGTAGCCCACGGCGCAGGGCCAAAACACCCCAGCCACATCGGGCGGTACCTGGGCCCCAGGGCATCCGGAATGCATGACACGAGTGCTACGCGAAGGATGACGTACGCGAAGCATGCCAGGCAACAAGCAAGGCAATGGTACGAATAACTTTTGGAAAATTCGCAACTCGCAACTTGCATCACTGCTCGTGACACAAGTGTCATCCTGTGAAGCCTCAGACTTTGTTGGGGGGTCAAGTGAAATGTCCCACACATTGCACACCAGGGCCCTCACCATGCTGTCTTGATAGCAATCGATGTCTGGCAAGTGCCGCAGGACGGTCATGTTAGATTGCAAAGCCCAACCACCTGCAATCCAAACTGGAATCTCAAGATCACAAAATGGGTGCTGAACAAGGAGTGCAAGCGATCACAGGACAAGTCCTTTTCAGTCCACATGGGTGCTCTCACAACTGGCCCTGTTCAAATGACGATTTACAGTAATGATGTTGGAATTACGATTCAAGCCTCTGAAACGTTCTCCTACAGTACTACAAAGCCCACTACTTGCGCTACCCTCTTCTGAAAATACTAAGACAAACGACAGCTGCCAACCACAATCATTCTTCCGTGATTCAACAACACTACTCTAGAACCTAGAAGTTGTTTGAGACTAAATTCCCCGCTTTTCGAATTCTTGCAGTGGGCAGCTAAGACCTACAAGACACCTTGCCACCCACATGAACTACCTGGCTTTTCCACCTCCCTCCCTTTCCACCTCCCTTCCACCTGCATCCACTCGCTGGCAGGTGATTAAGGCAGCACATTTGGAGGCACCGCCAACGAAGAAGAGCGTCAAAATCTTCAATGCTGCATTGACTCCTGCCAGGCCAAATTCGAGGGGCCTGGGTGAGACAATGAACTCGAAGGAAATCTCACTGGCGTAGATGGTAGCATTAAGGAGGAAAAACTACATATATATTATATACTGGGTTCAGTGGGATCCAGAAGTTCAAACATGTTGACAGTTCAGTGGCAAACACAGTACAGGAGTTCCTCAAGTCATGGGTGAAAAAAGACCCAGCAGCTGAGATGCACCGAATCATACCACTCATCATATGATTTTCATTGGTTTTCCATGTGGCATCTGCCATGGCTGTACTCGTTTCACTCTGTCCTGAGCCACGCTTCCAAACTTCAAGGCACCCACAGCCGAGCAAAAGAAGTAGCGGCACCGCCGGCGTAATGAAGGCCACCATCTTGCGCACCTGGAGACGCCGGTGAGCAGCGTCTTTTTCAAGCTGCGCGTAGTGATTTTAAGTTCCAAAAGTGAGCTGGTCGTTGGGTGGTCACCAAGACTCTTTAAGAAACTTCCTCAGAATTATTGTAGTAACTGTAACTATGACCAACGCAGTCGGGCACCTTGCCTGCTTTCCATCGAAGAAGCACTGCAAATAAAGGATCTCCTGCAAGTTCCCCACGGCCAACTGCACATGCTGCACGTAGGGCAATTCCCACAACATGTCGGAAGCCTGACAGCTGACGTCACCAGGGGCATATGCCAAAAGGGCCATGCCTCTCTAGCAGGACATGAGGGCGACTTTGCTTCCTTTACTGTAACATGGTAAGTCCTTCTTGGACACTCTTGGCTTCCTTGCCAATGAAACGCAAAGAAACTCAAATGGAAAACACATGAAAACACAATTTTCTCAAAGACTTACATTCAACGCAGGCAGCAAATGGCAAGACCAAACTAAAATCCGCCTTAGTCCTTGCAGCAAACGTCGTCCTGCCCAAGACCCCTCACCTTGTCATCTCTGGCAGCCAAAGAAGAGAGCACGCTCCACAGCTGACACGTCTGTAGCAACACAGGGGCCTGACATTGCCCCGCCCACATCGAGGTTAAAATCGTGGATTGTGGATGACTGTGAGCGGTTCCGAAATTAATAGTTCTATAGAGACATTGGGATATGGTTTGGCGCACCTCATCGTGGATGATATTTCTTGACAGGCGGACTCGCAACCCCTCTACATGCCCATGTCCATGCGCCAAGCCCACCCCCTGACGTTGACAGAGTATAGTGAAAATGTGACACCAAACGATGCCAAATCAGAGCTATTGCGGCTGGGACCCAAGACCTGCACTTTGGCGGACAATTCTACTGCAAAATCTAGGCATTTCATCTGAGTTCCGTGTGTTCCTTGGTTGACATTGTTTGGAACTTGCTCGCTTCTCACTCCTTGCCTGGCGCTTCACTAGCTGCTGCTGCCACTCTCCGAGGGGTTCTGGGGCGAAGATCACACGAGCTGCCGACTTGATCCATCCATCCAGCCAACTGAGTGGACTCCACGCGTAAACAAAGTATGCAACGGCGACAAAGCCTCCAGCCAGTAAGGCACCGATGCAAACCTTGGTGCCAGGGCACCGCAGCAACATACAATCGGTCCTACACATGTCATGAGTACAAAGTCTGAAATCCTGGCCATGCATGATTTCAATTGATGGCAAACGCAAAAGCTCCACGTGCTGCTCAAGCACAAAGGTCAAAGCCATCAGAAGCCACTGGGGCCAGCCAACCCCTGTGCATTTCACACATGAGCTCCTCACAGCATAGTACCGCTCCTCACATCGCATGCACAAGGGTCCATGGTAACCTCAGGCCGTAGTTGAATCCCACGGCGCACGGAAGAGTCTGATTCTCAGTGGTTAGGTGATCCAGCCCAGCCCCCAATCTCAAACTCACTTGACTAAAGCAAAAGTTTCTGCAGCTACTTTGCCAACTTGTGCGACACGGCAACGAAGCTTGAAACCAACTTTTTGCTGATGTTTATTGGCATCACCACGAGGAACACCCACAAGAGAGCTCTGATTAAAAAAAAGCTTGCTGATGTCCGTTTGTCTGCAACACTAGGCTAACAGTGTTGTAGTGCCGCTTTGGCACCTTCACCACAGTGCTCTGCCGAGATTGTCCCACCCTTGCATCGTCTCAAGGGCGGAAAGCACTCCAAGCAGTGACCATCGAAGATTGCACTTCCATTTGGGCAGTTGCAAACGTTGCCCTTACTGAAGCAGCCAAACCTTCCCGTTCTTTTGCCGAGTTCTTATACTTGTGAACTGAGGTTTTGCAGCAACAAAAACAAACGGCCAAAAGAAAGGCTGGAATACTGATCGAGAATCTTTTTCTTGGCCTCCTTTGTGATCTCGAAGTGTCTGCTTGCACTGACAGGCATCCTCAGACTGAGCCCCTACAATGCCATTGGTACTAGTGCTCCGTGGGCATTCTGCACATTCCATATCACCCAGGTCTGGTTTAAAGGTGTCCACAGGGCATTTGTGGCAGCTGGCCCCCGCACCGTGCCAACCAGGGAGACAAACGCACAGCTTTTGGGGAAGAAGATCAGAGGGCAAGACTTGCATCGTGCTGTTTGGAGCCAAGTCATAGCATGTGTATCCCTCCTTGGAAAATGTCCGTTCCGGTGTCCTGGTGCGTGTCAAAGAGATCCAGTCAGCTTGGTAGGATTTGTTTTTACTGCTGGATGTTGTGAAGAAACTCATATAAAATCTACAAATCTTTACAATTAACATTGCCAAAACACATCAAACTAGGGAAATACACAAACAGTGTCAATAAACGTTAATTTAATGGTCGGGGAACACCGACCCGTCCTCTGTATGATATCGTCCCTCAGTAGTTTTTGTGCCTCTGCGCGTGTGTCATCATGCAAGCTGGTACCTCTGAGATTTATTGAAGTGCCCTTCTTCAGCGCCGAAGTTAATGTTCCTTTGGCCAATCGCAAAGGGCTCTTGTTGGAGGATACAACCAACTTCCTCATGGAAGACGGAATCGATTCCATGTAGGTTAGGTTGTTGTCAGAAATCTCCAGAACCTCCAAGGAACTTGCCAGTTTGCTGCGAAAACCAATCACGAGTTTGCCATCCAATCTGGTAGGCCCCAATGGATCCAAGTTAGGAAACTCACCGTGAAGCCCGCAATCCACTGCGATGATGCTCCCCAAGTGCTCACAAAACGCCAAAGGCAATACCAAATCTCTTATGCGCCCATTTAATGGACATCCGGACACCTGAAGGGACGCTGTTAACACACAGAATGAAAAAGCGGGTGGGGGTTGTTGTTTCCTTCTTTTTCGTTGGCCTCAGCGTGTGTTGCCGAAATCACACTTGTTCGAAGTCCCACAACCGAATGGCAGTCGGGATTCTGGCTCGAACGCTTCAGGCCTCCAAGGTTGTCAGACCGGGAAGCAGCACGGCCCGCTTGACATTCACATAGATTTCCATCAAGTCAATGAGGTCACTGCCGGTGGGCAAGAACTCAGACTTGCTCCCCTCAGCTACAAAATGTGGGTTCAAGTCACTACGGTGGTGTGCGCAAACACTTAGTCCAGCCCAGCTTCGTTCTTGCATGTTCGCACGGCTCTCTGCAAGCAAAGTTGCTGGTTACAGCGGCTACAAGTACATTGACTGAACTGAGGTGTACAATGGTGTATGAATACCAATTACTTAATGCGATGCCTTACATATACCATGTTTCTCTTGAATTCTTTGCCGCTTTACATCCAACCCTGATGTTGTTGCTCTCGCAGTCGTTGACGTTGCAGTCGTGGCTGTTGTGGTTGTTGCGGCTGCTGTGGTCTTTGTGTTGTGGTCGTGGTTGTTGTTGTCTTAGTGGCTGTGGTGGTTGTTGCTCCAGGGAAGGGAGTTTCTTGTCAGAGGGTGGTGCACATGGGTCAATTTGAATGGGGCACTGGGTATTTGAGTCCCACTGAGCCTGGCCGTTCGAGTGATTTAGGCCACTTCCTGAGCCGCATTAGCTCTGTACCTCTGCGCTGATGGTGTGATGCGCGCGCTCCGCCACCAAGCATTCATGTCCCACCCATGACTCTTTTGCAATGGTAGCGCTGCAGTCAGCTACCCTGCCGGACAAGCCTAACGTCGCTTCCAAATATTTGTTTCTTGCAAGCCTCCAGCACCACAACCTGGTCATGCCCACGGTACCTCGCTTTCGATGTTTTTCGTTGCAGTACCGGTGGAGCGCTGGGGCATTGTGGATCTGTCTGCAGTCTCAGAATGTCCCAAACCTCCGCTTTCACGTCTAACAGTGGCATGGCCAAACACTGAAAAATGATGGCCAAGCACACGCGCAAAAGCGCTGTAGGAAACAATTTTTGTGGTGGTCGGACTGATTGACGAAACGTTGCTGTTTCTCTGACTAACTTCGATTCATTTTGTACGTAGCCTCCAGGAGTCCACTTCTGTTTAGCCAAGTTCTTCCTTGACCGACTCTCCACATGTGTTTGTGTTTCTGTTGCCACAAGAAGCATCCACGCATGACATCTCAGCTACGCTGATCCACAATCGACTGTCAACTCCGTTTGCTTTGCGCGCTTCCCGCACAAAAATGAAGATCACTCAGCACAGCTTGTGCACTGCACCCAGGCACCAACCAGATACGAGTTGAGGGATGCGACATACAAATTACGAAAACATTCGTTAAAATCTAAAGCACTTGAGCTATTTGGGGGTTTGGGCCAGGTGGACCGTTCACGTGAGCCTTTCATTGCAGGCTTAAGCCCGGACATGTGGGCAGGCAGTTTCTATTGTTTGCGACATGAAGAAACCTGGGCATGACGCAGCAAGCGAAAAACAATATATATATATGTGATATATGGATGATTTCAACAGAAAGAACTAGGTTTCTTGGTTTCTTGCATACGTTTCAGCCAAGCACAAAATAGCTGCGTTGATTATTGTTAACTTAATTCTGGGTTGTTAAAGTCATTATGGGCAAATTGCCATCAATCTGAGACTGTTCTGTCATTACATATATTCCTCGATCATCAATCATCCCTTCTCCGGGGTAACATCCACCATGATTGGTACAGTAGTGGTATTGCTTTTCTAGCATGATCAATAAGGTCACGACATCATCTTTAGCGTCCACATCTTCTTTCTCAACACGGCATATCGTTTGCAATCCACAACAACAATTGGTAGGCAAATGTGACGGATTTGAGCACTTCGAGAGGTTCGCTGATTGAAACGCAGTTTTTGCAGCAATGCAACAATAACCTGAAGTGTTGCACAGAAAGCGCCACTAGATTGACTCCTGCCACTTCCCCTTGGGGCCCGGGCTGAAAGCTTCAGACTCCTCAAGTTCTTGCAGCAGCCGCGCCAGTGTCGGGTCAGTCTACCTGTGACTCTGGTTCGTGCGAGGTCAACTACTGCGGCTTCCTTCCATCCAATGATGCCATCAATGCTGCCTGCAACCTGCGTACGACGAAGGTAAAGCTCCCGTAGTGCCAGCGCATCCTTGAGGACAGCGATGTTGCCCTCCACATCGGTGTCTGACAGATCTATGACCTTGAACCTGTTGTCGAAAGATGCGGACACCAAAATACCAAGGTCGCCCCAAACCCTTGTCGATGCCATTCTCAGGTCTCCCAGATCACGTCGATTTCGAAAGACTCGGATATCACCATTCACTTTTGTGAATGATAGATCCATTGACTTGAGGCCAGGGCTTTGGTGAAACACATCCACATCTCCTTTGATTTCTGTGGATGACAGGAGTAAGACCTTCAGGTTTGTCTGGTTCCCAAACACGCTAATATCACCGTGAACTTGCGAGTCAGAGAGATCCAAAGTCTTCAAGCTAACAAGGCCACGCAAGGCCGACAAACTTCCGTGCACTTGGGTCTTTCGTAGACGTAGTCTGGACAACAGAGTGGTGTTTGAGAAGGCCTTGAGGTCACCGGATACCTCCGTATCGGAGATCGCGAGGTCAATCAAGTCTTTGCTTGAATTGAAAGCGTCAATGTCACCCCTGACTTTGGTCGAGCACAAGGCCAACTTGGTGACGCCAGGCATGTTTTTGAAAACCTGGATGTCTCCTTCAACTTGCGTTGCATCAAGAACAATGTACAAGAGGAGAGAGTTGTTGAACACCTGTATGTCTCCAGAAACATCAGTCAGACTCAACGACAACCATTTCAATTGCTTGGTCCTCCAAAAGGCTTTGATGTCTCCAATCACTCCTGTGGCATACAAATTCAAGGTTTCCAGCTTCCGAGTCGATTCGAAGGCCTTGATGTCACCAAAGACCGTGGTGTCATCAAGGTGAAACATGGTCAAATCGGGAAAGGCCTGCACCACGCGGATATCCCCGCCTACGCCAGTGCCACTCAGAAATATGTGCTCCAATGGACAACCTCTCAGATATTCAATATCTCCATTGACTTTGTTTTTCTTGAGGTTCAGGAATCGTAGCCTCTTCGCATCCTGAAATATCCTAATGCCCCCTGAAACTCTTGTACGCTCCAGGTTCAAATAGGTTAAAGATGCAAGCTTAGTCTCCGTCACTTGATTCACTTTTGAATCTTGTTTCTCTGATAGGAAAGCTGCGCCAACGTCACCCGACACTCGTGTGTTGGCAAGGTTCACAACCTGCAATTTGTTCAAGGCAAAAACAAGACCAATGTCACCGGAGACTTTCGTTCTGGCAAGGTCCACCAAGCGCAAGTTTGTGTTAGGAAGTAGAGCAGCAATGTCACCACTGACTTTCGTGTTGGTAAGCTCCAAGTCAGTCAAGCTCGACAAAGAACTAAACATGCGACCGCCACCCCTGACTGTCGTGTTGGCAAGGTTCAATATGCTCAGCTTCGATGAATTGCTCAAGACATCAATGTTACCATGGGCCTTTGTGTTGGCAAGCTGCAACTCAGTCAAGCTCCGCATTGAACTCAAAAAACGAATGTCACCCCTGACCTTCGTGTTGGCAAGGTTCAACATGCGCAACCTCGATGAAGACTTCAAAACAGCCGGATCGCCCGTGACATTCGTGTTGGCAAGGTTTAATCTGAGCAACTTGGTCGAAAAGCGGAAAGCATCGATGTTACCCTGCACGTTCGTGTTGGATAAATCCACTTCCACCAGGCTCAGGGCACTGAGCTTTTTCCAGGCACCAGCCACCATGGTTCCGGTCACCTCCTGCGCACACAAGCACGCACAAGACACACACTGAAACAAAGTCGAATCCCATCCAATCCCTACAAGGAAACGCTTTCCTGACTCTGTACGTGCAACACACTCCGGTCCCGATGCCCATGAAGATCAACGCGATAGACCTCCTCTTTCTTGTTGCAAGTGATCCCTGGCCAATGGCAATAGTCTCCTTTCAGGGTGAGCAACTGAGACATCGTGAAATCATGAATGTAATCCTGCATCTGCAGCTAGCAGCTATGCAATCTAAAGAACCCAGTGATTCTGCAAAATCGGATGTTCAATGACTTTCAGCGTATATCTGATGGACATTGTGTGCAGTTGTTTTGTATGACATTTCGCAGCATGGGAGAAAAGCTCTCGAAGCATGGGAGCCACGATTAGGAATGAGCATGAACAACAAAAAGACAATAATAATGTATGAGTGTGCGGAACAGGTGCGCCATGCCCTTAATGGGAGGTCAACGGTGGGCAATGTCGGGCGAGTGCATATGAGATTTTGGCGGTTGCTGTGGCCAGGGAAACAACTAGAGAAGCACGTTTTCTGAAGACACAACCATTTAGCACATTTGTGTGGGCAAAAAATGATAAAGAACGTCATTTTTTTGGCAACGGGACCGACAAAGCTCTTTAGAGGGAGAAACGCTCGATCCATCCCTGGCCCAATCGTGGCCTTGAACACCGTACCATTGATGCTTTTCAGATGTCCAAGCAACGTAGCGCGGCTCAACAGCCTTTGATACAATTAGAGCGACACACCAAAATTATTCAGATGATGTAGGGGTTGTCGGCTCAGCTAATTATTGCACACTGTTTGGGAGTAGTGTCGAATCCAGTTTTGTAGAATTGTAAGAAAGGTGTCCCAAGCTTTGAGGGTTGGAGCAAGAAGATTTCTTCTCTCAGTGACTCAGAGTGGATTACGTCTTATTGTTTTTCCTGTTTGGTTTTTGATTAGTCACTAGTAACCAACACCACCACCACCACCACTGAAGGCTTGTTCTGAGGTTTTGCTCGAATTGCGGAGTTCGTACCTGAAACACCTATATTGCAAAAGCCAATCGAACTCAATCAAACCAACAATGCCTCAATTTTTTCAAGGGGTGGTCCTCAAGCACCCAGTGTTTGATTGAGTTATTTGAGTTGTTCTAAGGATTGGAATAAAGTGAGTCCTTGCGCTGCATGACTGAATGTTCCGGAGCTTTTCCCCAGAACAACTGAAACATCAAGGAGTTGTCATTCCCTTTCTAAGTCAAAAGGAACCCTTATCATTTCCTTGTTTTGCTTTTAAATAAGCACATGCCAACTGAGGGCCACACACGCCTGCCTGAATCTACTACAGTACTGGTGCTACTACTTCTGCTACCACCACCACTAAAAGGTAGTCCTCCAGCAGAGCTGGTGGGCGAAACTTGTAACATTTCGTAACTATAGGATTATTGTGACGTGGGCAACAACCCGAAATGAGTTGCTGCGATGTGTGATGTGATGGGTTCCGACGCGTTGGTTTTTTCTGCGTGAAGTGTGTTGCAGTCGCAGGTGGATGATGTGCTGGAGTGCACTGTGTCGACTGACTGAGCGAGTGAGTGAAAGGGATGAGCGATTTAGACTTGTGCGTAGTTACATGCGACACATCCTTTTTATCGCCGCGTGTCACAAACCGGCGCTCAGCAAAGAGAGGCATGGCAAACCAATCCTAGCATTTGCAAAGATCCTGGCGTTTGACTCTAGCTCCCCAATACCCTCTATAGACTGCAAATGTGCAGTGCATGGTTTCTGATCCGAAAACCAAATTGCAAACACACGGTCAAGCATGAAGAAGAGAACTGTTGCCGTGAATGGTCCCTGATGCAAGAACTGAACAGCACACTCTGACACTTGTATTCAGTGACTCAATTACCACGATGGGAAGGATGGCGATGGAACCGCAAGGTGGCAAAGTCCGCTGAAAAGTATTGTTGAACAATGTTTCCGACAGCTTGCAAGTGGAAGCGGCGTCCAGTAGCTGCAGAGCGGTGGGAAACCTGTTTGTGGGGAGTAGCATGAAGGACCATGGAAGCAAACCGAAAGTGGAAAAGCTTAAGCAACAGTTCCGTCAGACTAGCTTCGTTGGGCGTAGTCATCTGAACACGCTACGCCCCCCTGCATGTCGAAACCCTTTGTCCAGGGGTGGACACACACAAATCGCCGGCTTCGGCGCTTTTTCAAAGAACGCTGGCACAGAC
This sequence comes from Durusdinium trenchii, assembly GCA_963970005.1. Classification (NCBI taxonomy): domain Eukaryota; class Dinophyceae; order Suessiales; family Symbiodiniaceae; genus Durusdinium; species Durusdinium trenchii. The sequence goes on along the minus strand of CAXAMN010022028.1, from coordinate 1,354,719 downwards.
ACGGTGCCGCTTGGCGGCGCGTGCGTGGAAAGCCTGAATAGATACCTAAAAAGCCTTAGAAACAAAAGGAAAGAAACACAGAAAGAGCAGCGCTAAGAGGGCAAGAGAGAAAGATAGGCGTAGAAAAAAATGAAAAATGAATACTTAGCCCTTGACTGGGGTAGGGAAACGAGCCTCAAGAACAACCTAAAAAGCCTGAGAGAAAGCCCAACAAACGACAAAAAACGCAAGAAGGAAAGCGGGGGGCAGGGAGGGGGTGTATGTCCATGTGTGTGTACGTGTGTGTGTGTTTGACTACCTAGCACTCTAGAATTACTGAATACTTAGACGAAGTGAATTAGGTGCACTAGTTAGGGAGCGGGACTTTAGTCTTAGACCGCCCGGGTAGGAAAGACTAGAACAGGAACAACACAGGGAAAGGCACCGACACACAAGTGTGTCGAGTACCATTTCCCTATGTTGCCCTAAATAGGTAGG
>CAXAMN010022028.1:1227169-1354142 GCA_963970005.1 Durusdinium trenchii | reverse complement strand
GGGGAACCTGCCTCATGGGGGGTGAGCACCGTTTTATAGCCCGGCGGCTGTCGAAGCAATGCCGTTTTTGGGCCCGGCGGCCAATGCATCAGTTGATTCTATGGGGGTGGCCGTGACTTCCGGTGAAGGTCCAGTGGAAGTGGTACGTTGGGGTTGTTGAATTCCGATGCAAAAAGCGGCGCCCCTGTGACGGGGATCACACTCAGCACCCGAGTGGGACGGCTGAGCGAAACACACTCTGACACTTGTATTCAGTGACTCAATTACCACGATGGGAAGGATGGCGATGGAACCGCAAGGTGGCAAAGTCCGCTGACAAGTATTGTTGAACAATGTTTCCGACAGCTTGCAAGTGGAAGCGGCGTCCAGTAGCTGCAGAGCGGTGGGAAACCTGTTTGTGGGGAGTAGCATGAAGGACCATGGAAGCAAACCGAAAGTGGAAAAGCTTAAGCAACAGTTCCGTCAGCGCAGGTACGCCAGGATGGCCAATCCTGGTATCCCGTGTTCAGACTAGCTTCGTTGGGCGTAGTCATCTGAACACGCTATGCCCCCCCTGCATGTCGAAACCCTTTGTCCAGGGGTGGACACACACACACACTGCAAACCCTGAGAAAAGCGAAGGGTCGCATGTCTTCTGAGCAGAACCTCAACAGTTAGTGACACTGTGCGAGTTTAAAACATATTGAAGGCATGTCTGCAGGCTTCACCCCAGCCGCGAGATGTTTGAGCGCGTAGCTCACGAGGCTAATCAAAATCATAATCTATCCGTAGAACACCGGGCATATGAAAATGAAATGTACACTGACGGTATAGCTGCCGCAGAGATACTTCATCATGGTGTTCATGCAAGACTCTGCTCATGTTGGCATCGCATCAAACAACCAAACCATGCGTGCTTCTAGCAGATTCTAGCATTGACCTGTGCGTAAAGGAAAGGGTGAAGGAGCGCGTGAATCAACATGTGGCTGAGTCAAGAAATGAGTGCGTGAAACAATGAATGTTTGTAGTCTGGGTGCTTGGTGTACGACAAATTCGCCAAATATCAGCCCGGAGCCGACACAACCTACTTCTCGCACTACAGTGGTACTACAAACTCGCCAGTCCTGAACCGCACTGACAATGCGCAGGGGATTCCCTGATCCCATTGCTTCTGTGACTGCTACTGCTGTATATAGAATATATTGTAATACTAATAATGCACGCTACTAGGCCAAACTCCCTGGGATTGTTTTGGTGGGGCGCATGCTATTGAATCTCCCTCAAATCAAGATTTGAGATTGTGACTGGCAATGGTTCAGTCCTCCCGCTTCGAACTGGACGCCCAAACTGCGCAGCACATCTTCAACTCCCAATTTTCGCTTGTCACCTGGATGCCGTTTGACAAGGAGAAAACACCAAACAAAAAAACAAAATAGAAAGGGGGTCATCTGCGGCATCTTGCCAGACAATCCAGGCAGCTGAAGCATCCCTCATCCAGGAGTTGGTCATCAACAAAAAACTCATGTGCCTGATCTGCAGCTGAAGCGCCCGGTGTAACTGGTTCATGTCTTTTGTCGAGTGAATCATCAAATCCTGAAGATCAAGCATGGTCTGACCACATCACTGCACCAAAGAACACGGGTATAAAGCCCTAAAGATTGGACAGCGGCCTCCTTCGAACCAGTTGGCAAGTCCAATTCTATAGGTGGGCCGGCAAGGCCACCTCTGGTCAAATTTGGTTCTGTGTTTGTGTATGCGTGCATAAGATCTTGCTGGTTGATATGCGCAAAAAGGGGCGCGTGACTTGCTTTACCAAAGCGGAGCATTTACATGGTCGGAGATGTGATCTTCCACTGCGTTGTCTTATATCAATTTCAAGCTTGGAGCAGTCATGAGCAATCCTTTTCAGCGTGCCAACTAGCTCAAAGCGCCTGATCCAAGCCGAAACGGCCACAAGGTATGGTTGAAACAGCTCAGAATCACACCTGTCTTATCTTCAGGTGTGTTGGGGCTTCAGCTCAAACATTTGTACAACAAAGCAGTATGTCCCTGCAACTCTATTCCACGTGGCCATGGAAACCTGGTCTTTCCATCCGAATTGTGGCAAGTCTTCATGAAACATTCTTGCGACCTTTCTCACGCGAGCTGTCATCAATGTCGACGAGACCTGTGTCGAAGGTCTTCAGGAGGTCGTCAGGCTTCATGCTCTTTGTGAAAGGGTCTGCGAGCTGTTTCGCTGTCCTGATCCACTTCAAGTTGTCTCCGTATGGGTTGTACACTTTCGACGTCGTCTCACCATTCACAGTCCATACACCTTGCCATATAGGGCTGCAAGCTCAATGCCAAGTCTTGTCTTGCACCTTCCGTGTTGTTGTTTCAGCCAATATTTGGTCTGACAATGACCTGCAGTCCGTCAAGTACATGTGCTCTATCTTCTTCTGGGTCTCTTCGTGCCAATTTTTCACGTCGCAAATTTCTACCTTTCAGTTCACAGATCAGGCACCTCAATCTATCTCCATGCTCAACTGCCATCTGGAGTGCATATGCTTCTGCTTGTAGCGTTGCTCGACGAATACAGTAAAGGATCCTTCCCTGTTGGCTCTTGTAGCCTTCTTCATTTGCAAAACTACCAATCGATTCTTGAATGTGATCTGAAGGTCACTTCCCTGGAGTGCCACTTCAATAACTTTGTTTGCCATCTTCAAGTCTTCGCCGGTTGCTCTCTGCATTTCATTCGCGCGAAAACACAAGTCTGGTCGGCCATAGCGGGCAACTCACGCAAGGCTTCCCACAACACTTCTCAAGCTTGGGAGTTCCTTTTCCGTCACCTTGTCCGTCAATTTTCGGTTCTTATCGATCTCAATTGGCTTGACTGTCTTGCAGCCCTCCCTTGTGGAAACGTTCACTGAAAAATCCTCACGCTGTACGAACTGTCGTCCACAGTAACGGAACTTGCCACCTTCAGTCTTTCCGATGGTGAACTTCTTCAAGATGTTCTCGATTGTGCTCTTGCCTAAATTCTTGCCTTCATCAAGGTAACAGTAAAGCAGATCGTCAACGTGAGTTGCGATCACGCCAATCAACTCTCCCTTGGGGTTGCGCAAGTAGTACAAAGCCGGGGTGATCTTACTGCACTTTAGGCCTCCGCTCGCGATCTCCCCATTCATGCGTAGGTAGAAACCACAGCTTGCGTCAATGGTTCCATAGATCGGCAGTCTTGCGATCAAAGCGGCGTCCGATGGTACGTCATCACACGGAATGCCTCCCCTTTGTTGCGTCATGAGCGCAAGTCTACTCATGGGATTCGACTGGCACTACTCACGTCAGCGCAACCGCACTGAACCTTTTGTATCACGATCATATAGTCGCCGCAGGCAACCATCCTGCTGTGATGCGCGCGTTCATATCTCTCTGTGTTCAGAAGATGTGCATTTTTTTCGACATCGACCCACTGTGACGGTATGAGTTGATGCCCTTCGTCCAACAGTTGCTGAAGTTGCTGACCAAACACCAGTATTGCGGCGTTGAAATGCTGGTGTTTCTTCCACTCTTCTTTGCGTGCCTCGAAGACGCGCTTTTGCGCCTCCGGTGGGCACTTGTCGAAGACCAAGGTTCTTGAAACATTTCTTTCCTGAGTTGCGGCCTCTTCACGTGCGACAAAAGCCTTGTAATCAGCCATCAGGCAGAATCAAAAGATTCATCTGCAGCAACCACGGCGGCGAGCGGGTCTGTTACCCGGGAGAAAACGGTGAAACCTGTCCAAGCCCGCGAATCAACATTGCTCACTCCCAACATTGACTCGCTGGTCTCTCTGCGTCCATCTGTCAAAGATCTTCCTGGTCATGTCTTCCTCCACAGCCTTCGGGCACATCTCTGTTTTGCATCGGATGGTATTCGTGGTGCTGCTTCTTGCTGTGTACCCGAATAGCATGTTGTTGTGAGACCCTCCAAAATAATCTTCGCCATTCATTGTTGCCATCGTGACTGCATCTTCCCCTTCAAGTCCACCAGGCGTCATAGGTGCAGCACTTGCAGATGATCGGGCAGACTTGCCCGCCCTATCTTCTGCTTGAACTTGTCTCTTCTGTCCTCGCTTGGGATTTGCCTCACCCTCCATCATGCGAATGTATTTCTGCTTTCCCATATAGTGATGGCATCTCGGAGCACTGGAATGCCGTTGCGAGTCAAGTATGCCAAAGATTCACTCTCATTGGCTGATCTGAATGTTCCATCGCTACACAAAACAGGCACTCCTTCATGCAACAACCAAATACCATTGTATGTGGATCAACGCCAATCACTCGAGGCAGTGGGTCACATGGTTCCACCATTTGGGGGTCTCGACGGTAGACCACCAGGTCTCCAACCACAAATGTCTTCTTGTTCTGAACTGCTGCATGTCTGGTGAGTGCTCTTGCAACACGGGAACTGGTGTCCACATGAACGAAAGCTTTCTGGGCAGCCGTTCGAGAAGCATGACGCAAGTGGTAACTTGGTTTAAAAATACACAGGTTACCAGCTTCCTCCATGTCAGTGATTGATCCAGGAATACGTGGATTTCGTTTCAGGACCCAGTGCACAGGAGAATACCCTTGGACTCTCTGCATCTGATTCTTCACGGACGTGCGCTCGTGAAGGCATACCTCAAATGCATCCTTGCCAACTGCTTCCGTGTCATGGATTGTCTTCCTGAGAGTTGCCTTCAGGATCGCTTGGTGTCGTTCAACCTTGCCGATGGCTGACGGGATCTCCAACGGTGCATAGAACATCTCAACTCCGTGCGAAGCAAGCAACTTGGAAACTTCTTTCCTGTTGTGAACAGCTCTTGGGAATCCAGCCCAGCTGACCCGCCTGCGCATGATTGCCTGTGCGCAAGCCTCTGGTGTTGGCACTACTCCACCTTCTTTGACATCTCTCTGATAGGTGGAATCCAGTTGAGATATCCAACATGGTCAAAATGCTGAACTTTTTTCCTGCATAAGGCGGTGCCCTGTCGTTCACCATCGTCATAAGATTCATGGAGCTGCAAATAACCACCTTCTGCCACGGTGAGCTCCTTCAAATACTCCAGGTTCCCTGGCAGGTGTATCCAGAGACCTGGCAGGCACCCACTCGCTCGTGAGCGACCACACACTAGAGCTTGAAACCAAAAGGTGGTGAGCACAACAACTCGTGCATTCACTGCGATCATGACACTCGTGGCAAGGTAAATACGGTAATTATACACTACATTCCATTACTACGCTGCACTACCTTCCTACATGCTGCAGTTTGATTCTGTGTGCATATATTTATGTGTCTTACTAATCTTACTATATTGAATGACAGGTTGTTAAAACATGATGTTCTTGTGCAGGATCTTGCAGGGTCTTCTTTCAGAAGCCTGCGTACAGCAATGACACGGGCATTATGTTGGGCCATTATGTGACGCATCCAAATTCCATTATATACCGTCGCCGTAACCCAAATACCCTGGGGCTAAGTCGTCCCCCGGAGCGCTTGTCAAGAGTGCTTCGTGCAAGGTTGGCAGTTGCATGATCGATCGTGTCTACCTTGATTATGATACCAGTCAGCAAAGGCCATCAACCATAGTTTGATACATCCCGATTCCTGAAGAAAATGTGGTTTTGCAGCGTCAGCAGTGGAGACTGGAGTGATCTGTATGTAGTGCAAATCTTTGATGATGACCACCGACGGGGTCACCGGAATACAACACCTGCCTTGAACAAGTTTGTCATACGTTCGAAGTGGATGGAACATGATGGAACCAATATCACTTACCTCATCATATGTCAAAACCATGTTTCAGGCTACCCACACACACCCCAAGTCCTGGATCTGAGGTCCAGTTGCCCCAGCTGTAATTGTGCGATTCCTGAACAGGGCCACTGCAAAAATCTGAGCCCATGACAGGATTGCAGAGAGGTTCTGGAACCGAACCGGAACCGTGAACCGAACCGCGGTGAACCGGAATCGCCAAGCGCCAAACCGAACCGGGCACCCCAGCGAACCGGAGTCTTACGTGGTTGAAACCGAAACGGTTTCCAGGAACCGAAACCGCAAACCCCGAAACTAAACCTCACCGACACCGAGCTGAGAACAGGTAATGCCCCCTGTAAAAGAGCAATCAGTGTTATGGAGAGGCAACCAAAAAGCAGTTAGTGCTACGGACAAGCCACCAAAGAGCAATCTGTGCTACAGGAAGACCTTTGCTGGGTGCATCTGGGCGCTGACCTTTGCTGCTGTCTCCCTGTTTGCAAGTCGGCCCTTCGCTATTTTAATCTATTTTAGCCTTAGCAAGTGTTCCCGTGCTCCCTGTCAACTGTTCCAGGCACTTGTATCACTCACAACAACATGGTGGCTAAAATTATGACCCCAGTAAAATGATGGGGTCCAACATCAGGAACCAATTTTCTCTGAACTCTGGGGTCGGCCCCAGCAAAAATGACTACCTGTTGCACCCCTGGGACAACTATTGTTGTCCTTATCCAATAAAGTAATGCTGTTGGAAGATTGGGCAGGACTTGTTTTCCTGGACAACTTTTCAGGGTACACACCTTCTTTTGCGCAACTTGAACGTAGCGTGAACGCCCTTTGAACGCGGTTCGGAGATGGTTTATGGAAAGGCACGTGCAAAACCGTTCAGGCATTTAAAAGGGGGGCTACACTTCCGAACTGGGACGTACAAATATTTGAAAACTAAGCTATATACAACTTTTGTCTGGGTACTTTTATCATCCCATTCTAGCCAGGCTGGCCAAACGGCTCTTTTTTGCAGCTTATTCTATTGCGGTTTGGCTAGCTCCAGTCATCCTAAAAGCACAAACACAGCTGAATCCTACCGCAAGAGTGTGTAGAGCCAGGAGGGAGTGGTGGGAAGAGTAAGAGATTGGCATTTTCTCTCTGAGAAGCCTCTAAAACTCGTTCCTCTCCAATCACAAAACCACCAGCTCCAGGAACCGCCGTGAATCACGAATCGACACACACACACACACCGCGAACCTAACCGACGCATACAAACCGGACCAAACCGCTGGTTGCCCAAACCGACCACCGAACCGAAACCGCTCGAACCGCGTGCTCCGCAAACCGAAGTGAACCGGTTCCACCCTGGGATTGGTGGATGCAAAAGAGAATAGAGACCACCGTGTCACATGACAATGAACTGGTGTGTTCGATATGTTCGATACTAGTTGAACATTATGTTGAAACCTGTGGAAACTCTTGTAGGTTGCAATATACCGCTTGAATTGAAATCGGAGTGGCTACCCTGCGATCCACCAAAACTGCAGCCAAAGTCAAGTCTCCTCTTGAAGAGTGCTTAGCACTCCCAACATGCCTTTGGATGGTCGCTCCGCAAGAATGACATGCAAATAGCATGCCCAGCAAACCCACTGCAAGGGCCTTTTCGACCCCTCTGCCATGCCACCATGGACGGAGTATGAATTTGGCAGTTGAACTGCTTCTCTGTTGCTATGCTGGAGCCAAGGTGAAGTGTCACGAGAGTGCTGGGTGTTGCCTCCAACAAACTGAGTGTAAATTACTGGAGATTGCATCTGCAAATATTATCTGCTGCAAGGGCTTACCCACTCATCAACCTGTCAATGGACCGAACTGATCGAATCGGCGGCCATTCCCCCAATCCCCAATGCCGACTAAGATTGCACAAACTTGGCAGCCACCGAGATGGACTCCATGACTAAATGAGCCATACAAAGATCGACTTTGTAAATTTATGAATGAATATCTACTTCGATTTATTCATATGCCGTATAGCCAAAAAAAACACGTGCTGTAACTGCAGATTGTATAGTGTAAGCTAAAACTGGATCGACACAATACAATGATTGTCAATGTGTCAAGCTGTTCTTTCGATATCCTTTGATACTTCAAACTTGATCAAAATTGGGCCTGTCACTTTTTTTCTACCCTTTGCCCCCCCAGAGTTCACAGTCAACAAGTCTGATCCCAACAGACTTGTGCATTGACCTTGTTGGCACTCATGGCCAATCCAAAGGCATCAAACATCTGTCTTTGATGCGTCTCGCTTTGATGAGAACCTCAAAATGATCACATCATGCCTTGATCTCACCCTGAAAAATGCCTTGGACTTTGCGGACAGAGGATCTAAGTCACCCTGGACTTGTACAATGGCCATGTTGGACATGTAATTGCTTCATTCATGTCAGGCTCTAGCCTCGTGCTTTTCAGGCCGCTTTCAACTCACTTCGCCACCCCTGCCGACAGTCAAGCGAACCAGTGACCAGGTGCACCAACCGGATAATCGGATGTGTAAGTAGAGATTGCACTAGAATATATTAGAATATATAATATGTTAGAATAGGGAAACCCCACTGGAGACCCTGTGATCCAATGCGGTAGACTGGTCTATTTTCCTTCGTCTAGGGGGTTCGTTGCCTGATAAGTCTCCCTATTTCAATCCACACCACACCATTGCTCCAATGGAAACAACCTCTGTATGATCTGCAACAACTGTTGTAGTGACTCAAACATGTCTCAGTGCGTTTATTGACGCGATCTTGGATCTGAAGAGTTGGACACAAAGCTTTGCGAAGCCCAAGTGAATATGACCACATCTGCCACCTTCTTGGACTTGGTCACTCTGGAGCAGTTGAACCTCAAAACTCCGCAGCAGCCATTCATGAGTTCATTTCACAAAGGCTTGATATGCTGGGTGTGTAGGAAATAAGGAGACCCCCTTTCTCGCCCTGATCGCCTGAGTAGACTGGTCTATTTCCCTTCACCGAACCCAGAAAGTCGGAAGGCCTGGCAGGTCTTCCTATTTTAATACACACCCCTATCATCATCATATTACATCCCATATCTATGATCAAACTCGTTGTGCTGTTTTGTCACCCAGCAAATCAAAGGCTTGCGTGTCCTAGCTGCCTAGCTCTTGGAAAGCATGCGCAAAGAAGCACGCTGGAAACAAATCTAAGCTGTGTGCCACTTGATGATGACCATTCGCATTGGCGAGCTCAAGCGCAGAACGCTTCGTAGGGGCGGACGCCAAGGATGCATCCAAAAAGGCTTGCACCACGTGAGCATGGCCCTCCAACGTTGGCTCGGTTCAAACAAGGAAGCTCAATTATATAATTTGTCTGGTACAAAGTACAAAAGGCAAACAAGAACCAAGCAAATAACATCGAATCAAATTCATCGAATAGCAATTGTTGGTCATTCGAGCACATGTCAATGTTGGATTGTTCGTTCTGAAAACATTTAAACTTTAAAACAAGCGCTTTCAAATATATTTGCAGAATGCAGAGTTGTTGGACAAAGTACAGCTGACGCCTTATCGGCTGCGAACATCATTGCCAATTGAGCTGCACCGTCTCCACCGAGATGCCATTTCCCAGATTGAAGTCGGCCGTAGGCCAAGAAGCATTTCACAATCTCAAGATGCCCGCCGAAGGCCGCGTAGACCAGAGCCGTTCGGCCTTCCTTATCTTCCCTCTCCACTCGTGCACCATACTGGAGCAAACATCGCACAATGTCCTGGCGTCCATTGAAGGCCACATGCATCAAAGCAGTCCATCCTCGTTCATCGGCATACTCCACGTCTGCCCCCCTGGAGACCAGGAAATCTGCCATTGACACATGGCCATTGTATGCAGCAGCAATTAATGGAGTCCACTTATCATGGCTTTGAGCATTGACATTTGCAGCATGTTCCACTAAGCAGTGCGCAATTGCAACGTGCCCGGATGTGGCAGCATACATCAAAGCTGTACACTTACAGGAATCCGTGTCATCCACCCAGCAACCGGCTCGCAACAAGCTGGTCACCCTCTGCAAATCACCTGCTCGCACTGCATGCATCAGCTGAGTCCGGCCTGCATCATCTTTGTCAGTTCCTGGATGACTCTGAGTCATTGGACCTGTCTGACTGCTTCGACCGGTGACCGCGACTTTCACCGTGCGTTCCCTCTTTTCGGGTCGCTCAAGCCTTCCCTGACTGGCCGAGCGGCTAGGCACAGGCGGTGTGGCATAGGGCGTGGTGCAAGAGCCTATGCTGTGCCTGGATGGACGGGACCACATTCGCATGACCATGCGAGTGGGACTTCGCGCATCTCTCACATCCCTGACATCTGGTACCGGAGGTGTACGGGCACGGGAATCTTTTGCTTCAAAGCGTGAGGGAATCTTTTGTGGCGACTCCCGTGGAGGACTGATCGTGCGCGCTGCGAGTGGTGCAGCGCGGTTTTGGGCACCAAGGCTGGCCCGACTGGGCATGGACAGCGCAATGGGGCTCAAGAGCCGGGAGGGGATCTGCGAGCGCCGCGTCCTCAGAATCGGAGACATCTCGCGCGAGGGGCTGCGGTTGTGATCTTTCGCACGCCTTTGAGGTGGTATCACCACCTTGTGCATCACTGGGCCTTTTCCATCGGTCTTCGACTTGTCCCTCAGCTCCTCAGGAGTGATCACCTGGGGTTGGACCGGCCGCGCTTGCTTCAGCTCACTGACTCTGGAGTCACAAGACGGGCTGCCGAAATTGGAGGAAGTCGGGGTGCCCAGCTACTCCACTCACTTAGGGACCAAACACCACCCCGACATGTGACCCCTGGTTGATGTTTGTTCTTCTTTTATTCTTTTTCCTCATCTCTCCGTCTCTGTCTCTCACTCTCTTTCGTTTTCGAGGCCATCACCAGCGTGTCGCTTGTTGGGATCTTGGCCAAGTCACCTGGCAGAACGTGCTGATCCGCTCTGGAAGGACTGGGTCTGGAGTGTTTTTAAAGGAAAACCCCCCTGACCGAATGGGTAGACCGGTCTATTTTCCGAACCTTCCAAGGGGTCGGAACACCTGGGAGGTCTCCCCATTTAAATATACACGACCCATACTGTATCCCTTTTGGCGAGATGCACAACGCACACAAAGTACATGTGGAAATCCAGGCCAGGATGGCCAGCCACATGGGCACTCTTTCATCTCTATTGAAAGAATTCAATACACACCAGCCCTGAATTTCAGCCCGCACATTTGGGGCGTTGAACATCATTAAAACACGTGGTGGTAAATTGGAACATCAACTTTAGACAGCATGACATTGGATACATCATGATTCATCACTAGGGTGAGGAAATCTCCAACTCGGCTGCTTGGCCTATTGTCCCGCGGCTCTCTTCTCCAACCTCCTGAAGTACGGATCAAGGGTTTCGTAGGATACCAGCAGCATAAAGGTAGCTTGCGTCTCAAAGCGCAGAACTGAAGCAATATGCAGCCATGCATGCAGAACTGATGCCAATCTACAGTACATATAGAATATTCTAAAAGTATCTAAACGTGAAGTTTGGGAGTAGGGACCGATCTTGGATTTCATTCAACACTTCATGTGAATGCTCCACATAGCTTCCCGGTCGGGCATGAAGTTGGAACCTCCAAGTAAACGCATGTTGGAAGAATATCCAAACCAGCTTGCTAGCACCAAATACAATCAATAATGGCCAATAGCAGCAAACATATCCACAAAACAAATTGTCCAAAGGGCTCGTGAAGCCGTCCTAAGGGCTAGTTCACCTTCACTTTGCAGTACAGTATGGATTCTTTCGCTGGTGGACCTCCAACTCAAGTGATGCGAAAAAAGGTCCAACAACAAAAAGAACACAACCACGCACAACAACCACAACAACCACAACAGCAACAACAGCAACAACAACAAACATATAAACACAACCACAACAGCAACAACCACAACGACAACAACAGCGACAACAACCAAACTTATATAATATATACTCATTATATAATAAGCCTATGTAAGTCCGTTCAACCTCGGCCGATCGATGCTCCACTACACTCAGATCGATGCTCCGAAGGATGGACCGGTCTCTCCTCTAGCCCATCCTCACAGCTTTCAGGACCTAGCAGACGTCGCATTGACCGAACCACAAAACGCTCGGAACGAAACGGATCGAAGCAGCGTCAAACGGCATATACAATCCAAACAAGTGCACGCACGCACACATCATTGCGCGGTGGATCCGAGGTAACTATATATTATTCCTAAAACCAGGATACTGTGATGTGTTGGGTCTATCCGAGTCTACCTGGGCCCAGTGGATGATGATGGTTCAGTTGCAGGCCTTGTTTAAAACAAATAATTGTTTACTGACTGTTACAGGTAATAGGACGGACCCAAGTGATGTGTATGGCTCGTATGACTAACAAGTTAGTTGATGACAGAACATCAAAAGTTGTCCTGGGTCCTCTGATTCTGAGCTGCTCAGGTACAGGCCGGTCAGCATGCTTTTGGATTGTGACTGACAGCCTTTTCAGCTTGCTTGCAACTTCAGTTGTCATCAGTGTCCTTTCTGCAAGTTGCAGCACAGCACATCCCTGCCCTGGTTGAAAAGGCAAATTCTCAGTGCAACACGGGTGCTCTTTTGGAGAGTGGTCACCATGCTGATCTTTCCACAGTAGTCTTTTCTTATCTTTTCTTTGCCTGCCTCTCCTCTGACAACAAAAAAACACAGCCACTTCGACACATCATCGCCTTACAGTTCTGACATACTAATCTTACCTCAAAAAGGAATCATCTTGGAACCGTTAATACACGACCTCTACCATTGGCATGATCCACGCATCCACCCACCCAATCCAAACAACAGCCTCCCAATCCAAATGTCTACAGTATTGGCATAGTTTGGGTCTATCCTATTACCTGTAACAGTGGATGATGATGGTTAGTAAAGGCCTTGTTAAAATAATAGTGACAATTGTTTACTGACTCTTACAGGTAAGATAGGACGGACCCTAAGTCTAGGCTTGGACTCAGCCAGGACTCGGCCGATCCAAACCCTCCAGCGATTTCGACGGCCGTCTGTGGTTCCAGACTCCCAGAGCTAAAGCTTGGCTCCGCCACCGACCACGACCTGACCGTTCGGTCCCAGCCGAACGTGACCGGCCGGCGTGACACGGAAGACCAGCGGGACGAGAAGGAGTACGAAGCAGCTCGTCCCTTTGGGAAGGGGAGCTGGGAAAGTCAAAGACCTTGGAGCAACTTGGAACTTGCGGAGCTAGGGTCGCACTGTCGCATGGTTTGATAGATGTGGTTTTTGTATATTTTTGTTCTAAGCCTTTAAGTAGCGAGACCTGGAGAAATACGCGACATGTTTTTGTTAAATATAGTCCCTGGAAGCAACATGTCAAGCAATCCCAATGCATGTGGTGTTGTCGTCACAAAATGCGCTTCGTTTGACTACCCCAACAACAATAAACCTTTGACAGTTCAAGGGTTGATGGGACTTTGCATCTAATTATTGCCTTCTCCAAACCTAAACAGCTGCACAAAGGTATTCTCTGGGAATGTACTAACCCGACCATCGCGAACAATCATTATGGAAGGAATTACTACTGAAACAAGTGAGACTGAAGTGGCTCAGCCATGAACGGCATGCTGCGTCCGAAATGGGAGAGATGGCACTAACTCTGAGATCAAACTCTATCAACAGCTTCTGGATAGGTGTCTGATATTGGTCCAAAAATAGCTCGGGAAACGGGCGGAAATGGACTGTTTGGATGTCTCAAAACACTCTTCCCGGCACCAAACAACGTTTAGAAGCGAACTTTCAGGCTGGCTGACATAACTCTTGTGATGCTTCCTCGTAGTAGGGACATGCGCAGCTTTGGATGCGTTTCATGGCAGAAACACACGGGTTCTCAGGTCCTGGCATACTTAGAACATGGGCTCTGGACTTGCTATTTCGCAAGACACCCCCTCCTTGAACAACAAACTGCTGCCCAAAAACTCCAATCTCTGCAAAGCAGCTTCCCACAAAAAATATCCAAATCAATCTGCAAGTGCATCAGGACATATCAGGACTCCTACATCAAACAGTGACCACCAGTCTCCGAGTGTTTCTCAAACAATGCCGCCAGAATAGGATGTTGAACGTCAAACAAGAGTGATAACACACTCCAATAAAACTCCTGTGAAACCAACGAGGAACTAGGAACCTCCGTTGTGAACATATGTCAACTTCCAAAACTGTTTGTGGTTGATTGATATGCCATATATGGGGATGTGAACTCAGTTAATTGAATTAATTGGAGGGTTTATTGATCAACAGTCTATATTAAAGGGCCATCAACCAGAAAAACTGGTCAGTGTCAGTGAGAAGTGTGTATCACAGATCACTTCCTTACTTTGTTTTTCTTTCGTCAGACTGTCACCTCGTCCCGAGAACTGGAAAAAACTGCGAGAACGTGATTGGCTGCGACCCTCCAAGCTGCTACGAGCATCGGCCGCCCTTTTTCTCGACGAAAGAATGACACACGGTCGTCCTTTTCGCGTCGGCGGCATGGCCCCGAAGACCCGCGGAGCTGGGGATGCTCTCCGGACCAGCAGTCATCTTCGTTCGGTGGCGTGTGCTGTTTGGGGACCGTTGGTCGACTCAAAGACTAACTACCTGCGCCAACATTTCTGCTTTGCCCGGACTGGCTGCTTTCATCATGTTCCGAACTTCCCGTACATACCCTCACACAAGGAGCAGTGTTGCGCATGTTTGGGGAATACCACTTCAGGCTTGAAGGTACAACTGCAGAACCCTGAGAGGCATATCTTCCTGAAACTTGCACACCCCAAAGAATAATTTCAGATCCTCATGTCTAGCTTCATCTTCTTCTTGCCTTCTGACAGTTCAAAAAGTCAACGCCAAGAATGGTGTTTCATTCAAGAGGCTGATGAAGGCCATATAAGTCATAGGACATATAACATATATATAAGGCCGTGATTCAACAAGTAGCTTTCAACGCTCCTTGGCCACATCCTCCTCAAGTCCAACCGCACCGCTGCCACCGGCCGTGAACCAGTCTGCCACTCCGTCATGGCCAAGCGCCCGTTCGGATGGCGGAGCTCTTCGACATCGCTTTACGCTCAGGTCGCAAAGGCTCCGACCTCGAAGTCGCCAAAGGGACGGCTTGAAGGGCATGAACTCTGCAAACATGATATGGCAGGCGAATGGAATTGATGGAATGTGATGGAATGTGATGAAATGAACATCCTGGAGTCATATACTGACCCCTGACCTGTTTTGCTGGACCTAACGGTTAAGTTATATATCCTTTTTCCACCTGTTCCGGTCTGGTTTAGAAACCAATGAAAAAAGGTTCAAAGGTGTAGGTATATTAGTGATATGGAATTAGGATGAAAGTACATCTTGGAGCCCAACTGCGCACCATGAGCGACTTGTTGAGCTCCCTGAAAGGGCTTGGAACCAACAGCAACACAGCAAGGCTCACAAAAGTGACTGCATGGATGTCCTTGGATATATCGGAATCAAAGCAAGCTTGACACAGGATGTCGCATGTTCTCAATGCAAAGACTCACTAGTTCATGTAAAAAAACATGAACGAGACACATACCAAAACCCTCATAGCTCAAAAGACATCAGAAAACAACAGTGGCAAACATGTGTAAAGTGAAACAAAAACACGACACGTCACGCTGTCAATCGTGTCCCAATGATAAAGTGACAGCATCGCTGCGCCAACTCTCAGATCGCGCCTTTGAGGGTGTTCGATCGCGCTTGGGTGGTGTTACAGCCCGTTTGGGCGGCGGAGTTCTGGGGCGAGCGGCACCTGCAGCGGCACCGTGGCACCGGCGGTCGTTGTTTTGGTCGTCCTCCTGTTGTGGAAGGCCTCACTCTGTCGGGGGCTCCCCGGTTGGGAGACACCAGATTCGCCAACGGGCAAATGGTAGCAAGTGTCCGCTCCGTCTAATAAGCACCTTGCACATCAAAACATGTCAAAAGTAAGTTCAGGATGGTGTTGGAAAATTTGCGGCTGGATAAGTATACAGGATTCTCTTTCGACATCCCATCACAAAACATGATGGAGCCACCGTACAACAAGCACAATCTGGAAAGATCATGAATGATATGACTGATAGAACTTTGAAATTCCCGCCTGCTTTGGGCTCCACTCGTGTCCTGCTTGGAGTGACCACCTTCAGCCCACTCGACAAGGCCACTACTCCTGATTGTTGCTTGAAGCACAAGATTCCTTGTCTGTGATCACAGCTTAGAAAAATTGACATATGGGTATGTATTAAAACAGGGAGACCTCCCAAAGACCTCCTGGAAGAAGGAAAATAGAACAAAGCCCATTGGTTACATTGGTTGGGGGTCTCCCTTTCAACATACATACTCACATATCCTTCATCCATGATGATTATCATTGATGTTTCCCATATGCTTCACTGTACAGTACGCACTTCTTCAAGACTCGACATGACCACCTTATTCGCTGCACATGCTGCAAGAAAGGCCTTTGCTGGCTGTGAAGGCGGTGTCCTCGCTCTTGGGGTTCCTGTTCCAAAGATGCGAGACATGGAGACATCCATTGAAACAAATGTAGAGGAAAAGTACACATGATTAAGTAAACCTAGAAGCAATGGCCTCCAACCTAATAGAAAAAATAGTTGCAAGATGTTGCAAGCACAATGATATGATGGGCGGTGGAACTGGGAGGCTTCCCGCATTGATTCATACACACATTGTGATCCAATTATGATCCAATATGGTTTGTATCCAAAAAATGGGATACAGCTCAAGAGCGACGTGCAGATCCTCCAAGGCTCTTCGTTGGGCGAGCCTTGAAGACACGGACGCAGAGTCAGCGCGACGCGGCCGCAGTCGCGACGCTACAACCAATGTTCAGCAGTGAAACGCCACCGTTCAGCATGTTGTTTTCTATACTCATCCTGGAATCCTGGATCCTTCTCTATGTCTTGTGTGTATCTTATATATCTGCACTGTCTGCTCTCCCAAATCTGAGCTCCAAACTTGCTCGCTGCGCGGTGGCGTTCGGGCCCTCTGGCTGCTGCATGGCTGTGCACCTTCCGGCGATTCAATAACAATCTCAAAGTCTGCATTGCACTGTCAGAATCATATTGGATATATATATATATATATTAGAGCTATACTATATGGCTGAACCGGATAATGTTGCATGGCTATACCATGTCTGAACCACAGCACACTTTAAATATAGAAGCAAGATAATTTTCATGTACCTGGATGTACCCGGCATGTCAAAGCTGGTGAATACATGCCTTTGCGTTCGGAAGAGGGTTCAGCAGCTGGAGTTGCTATCACCTGAGCTTTCCAAGAAATTAAAAGTTGAGGTCGACATGACACTTGCCAGACGGGTCTCTTTTAACCCTGGTCTCTTTGGCGAGACAGCAATGACCGACAGTTCAGTACCCAGGAACAAGCGCCCTCAACACCCCAAGAACAACTTGTTGCACGAAGCTTTTCGGTGGCAATGAAGGGATGGGATGAGCTTGAGCAGGTATAGCCTCTATTGATTCTTGACTGACACTGTGACACAATGTCTATCAATCTAGGTATCCATCTACGGCGTATGGCAGGAAAGGACATATCCGTGCAGGGATTGAATTTCAGCCACACCAATGTTCGTCCAAAAGTGAATGTACTGGATTCTAGATTCACTAAAGGTGCCCGCTGCCCCAAATAGTGGTTGCTTCATTCTCCCTCATTTTAAGCTCAAAGCTTGTTCAGTGCGCGGTGGTGTTCTTGCTCTTGCTGTGGTGGCGGACGGTGTACCACCTGCGGCAATGTGAGTGCGGCACCAGAATGTTCAGTATACAATATCCGACGTAGGCCTGCACTGCCTTTTCCAATCTCTAGGTTTGAACCATGTGTACATTAAAGTTTGAAGCAATGTTGAACCTTGCAAATGCGCAACGAGCAAGTGCCACCGAATCCTATTCCCCTAAAATTTCCAGGGTCTCATGCACCTGTGCGAGGAGAAGGCATTTCAGCTGCCGAGGTCTGTGCCTGTCAGTGGAGCTTTTCAAGACATGAGTCAAAGTCACCACCGCAACAGGGTTCCAATGTCCAACCTTGGGCTAGAAATGGAACCCAGCTACAGGGGTTTTCAAGCTTGAAGTGTCGGCCAAACCAGTAGATCCAACAGCTTCTGGACAAGTACTTAGTACCAGTACTGGTTGGTGATCAATCAACAATAGAATCCTCAAACATATTGTATATATATAACGTAACCGTACAGAATATACTTGAAGCAAGACAACTGCAAACACGAGGGCTTTTTCGGCCTTCCCCAAAGTCTGTTGATTCCGTCCTGTCAGCAGTCGGAGTGGGAATGGTGCAAAGAATTGCATATGAAGAAGTTTTACAAGGCAAATGGGGGGGTTGTTAATCAAGAGTCTGATTAAACTCTCCTGTACGAAGAAACGATGACCCTGTATTGCAAAAACAGAACAAACCATGACCCTGTATGCACAAACATCCGGGATAAATGCATCGCGCACACTACCGTGCTCCATAGTAAGAGTACCCAAAATGGTCAGGAATCCTCGCGTTTCATGCGCACGAGCTGGCAAGCATTAAAACCACTGACAGTTCTCTTACTTTGTAGTTCGATGCAAAACACAATACTCTCATTTGTGTGAAATGCAACAAAGAACAACATGCAACATGCCTGGTCTGCCTTCCCTCCGGAAAATTCAAACAAATTCCAACACAACGACATGTTTTGAGGGTTGACAACCCTGCATTTGAGCAAACTCATGATCAAACGCCTTTGTGTGACCAAGGGCGCTTTCACTCGTCACGCGCGACCACAACACGTCCATCTCGCCTTTGGATGGGCTGTCTGACCTGGGTCCGATTCAGGACGACTGGCCTGTGGGTGCAAACGACGGTCGGACTGTCTCATCTGGTTCGCACTGCGCGAACAACACGGAGAAACAGTTGTGAGTCAACAAACACAACCGCAACCAATAGGATTTGTGTGCATTTGAGTGCTGACAAACGACATATGATTACATATGGCATATTCTGGTCGCGTTCTTTGCTTGGCAGGAGGATGTGTTACATAGTGGTTTCCTTGTTCAATGTTATATGGAAAACATCTGTATAGTGTCTAGAGATGTTTGAACAAACTGAGCTTATTTTGCTGATAAGATTCGAATAGCCCGTTGGACGACCTACTGGTTTCTAAAGTGGTTGGTCATGGTTCTCAGCGGGTGCTTGAATATTCTTCATGCAAGTACCCAGTGAGTCGCTTAACACTTTTACGTGGGGTGGAACTCGCTTTTTGGGGGCGGTCATAAACATCGATGCTTTTGCGCTTCATCGTGGCTACACCTGCTCATCCATGGGAACGAGCCAAGCAGGAAGCTTTCAGGGCCCAGCCGGTTGGCCGTCGAGGAGCGCGCCAGGGGAACCTCCAGGAATCGAGTGTTTGGCCGAGGTCATGAGAAGCTGCGGTGGTGTTTTAAATTACTCAAGGAATGGTCGTAATTTGTCAACAAACGCCCCTTAAGGAATTGGTTCTGAAGGATATGTCAGAATTCTTTGATAACCACTTCCAAATAGTGATGGAAGAAACACTCCAGTGCACAGCTACTGTAGGTGCTTCATGGCAGGAGTCTGAGGAGTCTTGGATCATACCATCTCATACTTGTACCACGTGATACCACGTGTAACTCACTTTCTCAGCAGCGCGACGCACGTACATCCGGTACACCTCACATCCCATTCCATGCGGTACGCCTCGCTTAAAGCCCTGGCCGGTTCAGTCCTGGTTCGCTGTCATCGACCATGGCATGGACGGTTCTACGTCATGGACGTGGAATGACCAAACGTGAAAATAAGGAGACCTGCGAAGACACGACATGATATCCTCCAAATTTTGCATCGTCAATCATCTGACCCAAAACAAAGGCCATGCTGCAACATTGGCATCAACATCAATGTATGAGGATGGTGTATGAATGACAATCGGGAGACCTACCAAAGACTCCCTGGAAGAAGGGACTGACATATTGGTTGGGGGTCTTCATATTCTCATACAGACTCATATCATTGGCAAGACCATCTAATCTTCCAACTGGGCTCCTTGGTGCTTGCACATCCTCGATTGGCACCTATGTCAATGTCGTTCTGTCGTTCGACCAACTCGGCCAAGGACATTTCAATACACAACTGCCTTTGGAACGGCACATAAACAAAGCCAAGCCGTTGCAACATCTACAGCACCAAACAGCACTTCTTTTGGGAGTGACATGAAACATCATGAAACATGATTTGGGCCAAAGCGACACGATTTGGGCAAAAAAACAGTAGACCTGACCTCTCTGCTCTGCATCGAGCCTCTCGTGGAGTAGCTGTGCCGCGAGGAGTGCTGCTTCTCCGCGCCGTGGACGCACGCCGAGGGGTCGCTTGGAGCTGCAAGCGGCACCTCATGTGGAGGGCTCCATGCAGATAACACCCCTTGAAGATTAACATGAAATGACATGAGGCCCTGATCCGGGGGCTTCTTCACCAGGGCACCAGCTTCAGCGGCTTTTTGCTCATAGCACCCACTGGCCCTGTTGGGCCAGCGAAACCAGTGTTGAGATGTACCCTCCCTGAGAGAAACCAAACACGCACATGACAACTGCTCGGCTCCTCCAACAGTTTCCACCTATATAAATGGAAGAACAAGCAGTTGCCAACGAGGAAGAACATGGAGGAAGAAACCTCTTAGAAAAAGGGGCCATGTTCTCCACCCTCCATCTTCCTTATAGATTCCTTGTAGATCACTTCGCCGGACCCAGGCGAAAATATTTGCTTTTTTACTAGGACCAGGAACAACCATCAGAGATAGCCGACGTGGTTTTCTTAACCTTATAGACTTAATAGATAATATAGCTTTCAAATAGATTCAAATAGTATCCGCCCCGCCCGATCCGCGCGGATCACTCGCCGGTTGGCGGCCGTGCCACGCGTCTGGGCCGCCGCGCATCTCCAGCTCGTCTCGTTCGTGGCGCTCTTCCGGGTGCCACGGTGCGACGTCGGCGAGGTTCGTGCCGACGGGTGGCAATGATGAGGACGGTTCGGGACCATGCGAACCATTGAAACAAACACCATGTTCTGTGTTAGGGGGGGAGTTATTTGTTTTTCAAATTTTCTTTAGGCGCAACATCCTTGGACCATGTTTTTGGCATCTAATCTTCAGGTGACCCTTGGCATCTAATCTTCAGGTCACCCTTGGTGCACGACGGAATTGCCACCTACCGGCAACTAGCAAACAGCGCACCTCATGCGCACTCTTTTGACCGCGCTGGTCATGAAGTCTCGAGCCCTCCCTTCGACTGCGGACCATGATTGGATGGAGTTAGGTTACCATGGTGGTTGCATGGGTCTTCATTGATCGCATCCCCCATACTTCTCCAATCATGATCCTCAGGCCAGGGCCAGCGGTTCTTTACCGCAAGAAGGTGAACCTGGTTGACGAACTGCTTCGTCATCTCCTCCTGCAACTGTCGTTTCCGCATATTGCGGCCTGACACGAAAATTGGGTCGTGCACCAGGGTCCACCATTGGCCTCCAGCCAGGAACTGCATCATCATCTTCTTTGCCACTCCCCCCTTGGTGAGGGGGTCTGCCAGCTGTCGGTCACCATTGACCCATCTCAGATTCGTCTGAATCTGCATGGACTGAGCAACTGCCAGGGCCAATTCGTAACCAGACCTTCCGGAACGCAGACCATGGAGGGAGCTGACATTCCTTGTCATGGCATCGTAAATCCCACGGGAGTCCATGATGAGGGCTCCCTGGGTCTTCCCTCGTACCATCTGGTACAAGTTCTTTCGATCCACCACCTCTCCGCTCATCTCGGCCAAGAGTGCCCTGAGGCGGAAACAAAGGTCTTCCCCCTCCGTGATGGCCTGGACCTCTGCCCCGTTGCTTCCAAGGACTTGCCGCGGGGTCTTCTGAGAGCGCCAGGTGATCAAAGCCACCTGCTGCGAGGTGCCGTCCAGTATGGACTTCGGAGCACAGCCGCCCACGATGCCCATCGTAGAGCTCTTGTCCGGTCGATTCGAGTTCGACGCATCGGACCAAACAACTATGCTCAAATCATGCCAAGGCACATTCCAGTGAGGGAACACCAGGGTCTGTGGCACCATGCGCACTTCTCGAACCAGTTTGTTCGTACGAAGCAAGGTGTCCACCGTGGCATAGGGCACTTCTGACAGCAGCAGGCCGACATCTGCTTGGAACTGCGGAGCCGTCTGGGAGGCTTGCCACGAGAGCGAACCGATCACTCCCCTGAGTTGGCTGATCTCCGAGGAGGTTGCCACTGCCTTTCGGTTCTTTGCTCTCTCTTTGTCCACTTCAATCTCGTCCACCCAGTTCTCAGCATACTCCGACTGACCGATGTGGATCTCCTTGTCGTTCTGGGTGATCTGACATCCAGCAAACGTGAATTGTTTCTCTTCCCATCGGCCCCATCGGTAGGATTGCTCCAGCTTGGTTTTGGCCTCATCAAACACTGCGTTGCCATCGCATCCGGCCAAAAGGAAGTCGTCAACGTGGACTCCAATCATTCCAACCACCAGTGGGCCATCTTTCAGGATGAAGATACATCCATCAGAAACCAGCTTCGTCCATCCTTGCTTAGCCAGGGTGCTTGCGACCTCGTCATACCAGGCTCTTGGAGCGTGAACTAGGCCATAGAATGCCTTGACCACTTTGAGAGGTAGCACGGGATTTGCCGGATCAGCTCCATACAAAACTGCCAGCTCCGGTGGTGCCCAAACAACTAGGTCTTCATTCTCCAGTGACTTCTTGGCCTGAAGAAAGGCTGACGTGACATCACCTGAACGGAGCTTGTATCCATAGTTGGCTGTAAGGCACAGGAGCATGTTGCGGGATACCCGGCTCATTGTTGGTGCTGCCGCTTGTACCTGAGTCAGGTTCGGCTGTTGAAAGCCAAGTACCACAAGGCGAGCCTTGGCGATTGAGCCTTCTGGTGTAGGCTTGGTAGTGAGCACCCATCGCATCTGCATCACTCTTTTCTTGTCCAGGTGCTTCCACTCGGTGTTTGTCAATGACCGTAGGGCCTTAGACTGGAGGACATTGGATAGCTCTTTTGCCTGGGCCAGGTCAAAGTCCTGCTTCCGGTCCAGTGAGAGCTCCTGCCACGAGTGCTCTTTGCCCTTCTCCTGCATCTCCTTTGACAGGTAGACACTGGCCTTTCGAGGATGCCTCATGAGGAAGACTGACTCTTCCTCTGTGACCTCGATCTCAAGGGCATAGAAATTCCCCTGTTCATCAACACCTTCAGAGGCTTTCCTCTTCGCAGCTCGGGATCTCCTTGGTTCTTCAATCTTCCTTCTCTTCTCCTCTGCCTCGGTTCTGAGCTCTTCGGAAGATGATGACGAGGAGTCAGAAGTTGAGCTCGATGACTCTTGATCTTGTTGGTCATCTTCAAGGTCCAGTCTTCCGCTGTTCGAGGACCAAGCGAATTTCTTCCCGCCATCATCCTGATGAGGTCCATGATGTCCTCCGGGAAGGTTGCATTGAGGAGCGGTGCACTGAGTTCCGCTCGAAGATTGGGCCACTTGTTCGGCCGTGCCAGTGGCATCTGGCTCATGAAAAACTGGTGTAGGTGGAATCGGCTTTCCTTCAGCTTCCATTGCCTGGGTTCTTGGCGTCATTGCTGAGGCGACCATCTTCTTCTGTTCTTCGCCATGCCCACCAATCTTCTCTTCTTCACCTGGAGCTTGGGAGACATCATCTTTCTTCTTGATTGTCTTCTTCACCGGAATCTTCCCCGGCTTCGTCTCCCTTTTGTCTGGGGGCTTCTTCTTCTCCTTCCGTTCGTCACTTTTCTGCTTGGAGGGATCATGTAGTAGACGGACATCGGTCGGGGCAAAGTCACGCATCATTTGCTCAGGTGTTGGGTTCTCCCCAGTGACATTGGTGTAGTGCTTGCCCGTGAAGGTCTTCAGAAGGCTGTCCATTGTCACGGCTTGGCGATAGATTGCAACTCCCTGCAAGGTTGCTTGGAGCTCCTCTCGTCGCGCGCACTCGCGACACTGGTTGGTCTTGGCCCGGATGAGCGTTGCCCCATGTGCCAACCATAGTGTGCTCCCTTCTTGGAGTAGGACTCGTACAGGACCAACCCAATGACCTGTTGTTTTGCCAGGTTTGATCCTCTGTCTCCACAGCATCGCCAGGGATCCAACTTTGAAGGATTGAGGCGATCTTCCAAGGGCATCGTTGAGGCGGGACAGCTTGTACTTGGCATGCTCTTGTTCGAAAGCTATCCTTGCCTTCTCTTTGAGCCTCAGTTGTCCTCCAAAAGCTTTCTTGGGATCCAATCCTGATGGAAGCTCTTCCTGAGGTGGTGCACCTCCGCGAACCCATTGGAAGGGTGAGAAACCACTTGGTCCGATGGTGTGGTTGGCGCCATGTGCTGCTAGAGCGAAGGCATGAGCAATGGTCAACTCAGGCTCCTCCTTGAGTAGTCGTCTCACTGAAGACTTCAGGACGTTGATGCATCCCTCCTCAGCTCCCATGATCCAATGCGCTTCAGCCGGCGCAGTCATCACTCCGATGCCTG
Organism: Durusdinium trenchii; assembly: GCA_963970005.1. NCBI lineage: Eukaryota > Dinophyceae > Suessiales > Symbiodiniaceae > Durusdinium > Durusdinium trenchii. Next base: position 1,329,760 of record CAXAMN010022028.1, on the reverse strand, counting down.
ACCGAGAGCAGAAATCTAAAAAGGTCTCTGACGTAAATTGTGGTCCAGCATCGCTGATGATCCAGGATGGACTCGGGTTCGTCATCAACCATTTCAGAAAGCTGTTGACCACGTCTTGGGCCGTTGGCTCCCATCTGCTCTTGTATGTCTTGAGGTGGTCAGTCATCACGAAGCCGCTCGCTCGATCTCTCCAGATCAGGAACTTGTCCTTCTCCTTGTCCTCGCCCCGGTCATACTCGAAAACGTCCACTCCGACAATCTCGAAGAGCTTGGGAGTGTCCGTTGTGGATGCCGGTGGATGCAGCAGAGGCTTCCGAGATTCGATGCAATCTGGGCACTGAAGATTTCCAGCTAGTGTCACTGCCCATTCAGGTGCCTTCCTTGCTCGTAGCAAGCGCTGCAAATTCCCGAATAAAGAATGCCCCGAGGATCGATGTATCCTCATCATCTGCTGCTTCACCAGTTCGAGTTTTCTCCCTGAGGGCGCTTCTTTTGGGAACTGATTCCTTGAGAGAGCAAACATCTCGGGCTCTTCTTTTCTCACCATCATCACATTCTTCTCCTCCTTGTCTTCGAAGGTCTCTGGAATCTCCAGGAGGTAGGTCTCGATGTCCTTGGTGATGGATGTGTCGGCCCGTTCCTCACTCGCATGCCAGGATCCCACTATCGCCTTTGTCACGGCCGTCACCATCTTCGATGGGTAATATGCTGAGGCCTGAGTCCTGAGCTGCCGGTCCACGGCATTCTGCGTGATCTCCATGGCCAGGACATTTCTTCTGAAGGCTCATCCACAAACTCCGATTGGAGGTCAAAACTGTCCAGTTCTTTTGAATTGGGATGCCCTTGTACTCCAAGCCATAAGCGCAGCCGTGGAATCGACACCAGTAAACTGGTCTTCCGAGCTTCTTCATCACCCTCAGTAGGCGTCTGATCGCCTTGGAGTTCCACCCTTTCGAAGCTCCTGTGGGCCATTCCCAAGCAAAATCGGAGTCTTCTCTTGCCTCCAAGCTCATCTCCACCGCCTCGGCTACCTCATCAGCTCTCTTCAAGTCTTGTCCTTGCCGCCTTTCGAACTTGCCCCACTCTTCCTCAGATCTTGGAGTGAGGTTCTGAAGGGTTGACAGCCTGGTGCATGGAAGAGAAATCCAGCTCATCCGTGGCGGATGCGTTTGGAACTCCAGGCTCAGCATCTTCGTGCCCATCTTGCGGTCAAGGTCGTAGCCGCTGAGGTAGTTATACCTTTTGCAATGATAACCCATCTCTTCCAGAGGTCAATGCCGAAGTTGGAGAACATGCCACTTCCACAAAATCGGGGGCTTGAGAGAGATGCCCCATGAGCCCTTGGACCGGACAGGTCAAGCAGGCTCCCAAGACAGCGACCCCAGTGGCGATCTTCTTGGCCAGGCCAGGCCATACGATGTTCTTCTTGGATTGGGTCTTGTCGTCTGCCTTGATCGAATTGATGCCATGCCGATGAACTTGGGCATGAGCTATGGCCTCCTCACAGGTGCCATGTCGTGTGACCATCATAGGTTTCCCATCATCAAATGGATAGGGCCCCAACGAAGCGTCCGGGTCGTGGTTCGTAGTGCTCGTGGTGGTATTGTCGTGTGCCGCCATGGCCTCGGGGGCGACTCCCTTCTCACATGCCTTCCGGCTTCTCTCCATTGTCCTCCTCAGGACCCAGATCCGGTCCCATAGCCCTCCTTGCCGTCGTCCTTCTTCTCGGCTGCTTCCTTCTTGGTCTGGATCGGCAGGGCTGATGGTGAACCCGGCACCGTCTCCTTCTCGCTGTCGCTGGGGATCGTGATCACTCCACTGCCCAGGGCCTGACGGGCCTCCTCCGCCATCTGGCCAATGCGATGCTGCTCCTGGTTGGCCCGTCGCGCCTCTTGTCCCAGCAGTTCGGTCCTGCGCATTGCCTCTGTGGCCAGCTCCTCGGCTCTCTCCGGTCGACGCCTCAGCTCGTAGTTCTCCGCCTCCAAGTAGGCTCGAGTCTCCACTGCATCCATCTCCTTTGGATTTGATGACGTTGCCATTGACTTGGCCGCCGCCTTTGCAGTGATCCTCGCCGAGTGCTCCTGAGTGATCTGGGTGACCGACTTGCCATCTGCTCGACCATGTTGCTCGATCCTCTTCATGTAGTCCGTGTAGGTCATGTTGATGGCCATGGTCTGACTCACCCCCAGCTGCAGCATCTTTCCTTTGATCTCCATCAGCTTCCCATTGACCATCTGCTCGGTGCAATGGTCGGGTGGTACTGTCTGCTGCAACTCCTCCAGCGCAAGCCGAATGAGATGTGGCTCCGGCCCCATCGATCGTCTCTCTCCATGGCTCTTGTCCTTGGACATGTAGAGCGTCCGCAGTCCGCACTTGGCGCAACTCACCCATGTGGCGAACTGGTTCGTTCGCTGGCGGCCCTCCTTGTGGTCCCCAAAGCAGGGATAGCCAGAGTGCCTTGGATCGTCGCATGCCGTTGGTGCCCGGGTGGTCATGTCCAAGCGTGCGGTGAACCTGCAAATCACGAAGCCTTTGGGCCAGACACTGCAAACGGCTTGAGACATCCTGGGACTGCTCACATGATCCAACAGGCAAATGCTCCAAACTTTCAGTTGACATCATCAACACTTGAGACTCCACTCGATCGGTTTCCGAGGTTGAGATTGGCGCCTCCTGGGTTGAAGTCCGCTCCATGGCATAGATTGGAGCCTCAGCCAAATCAATCGTGAGATGTCCTGACTGTAGGGCTTGCATCTGCACTGAACGACTTGTCTGTTGTGCCTGTACTGTATCAATGTCACCATCATGAAACTTGATTCGACCATCTTGGTATGACAGAACTGCATGTTTGCCACGAAGTGTTCTTGCTCCAATGAGTGGCGGTGTTGCTTTGGCCATTCCTCCCAACACATAGAATGAGATGGCTCCCAATGAGGTCCCAACCAAGTCTGCTCTGCTGACTGCCTGATCGCGGTGTCCGTTGCCAAATCTGAAAGTCGGTAAATCCTCTTTGCAAACTGTGTATTGGAAATGACCATGAACCACCAAATCATGCAGTGCGTCAATCCCGATCGCGTTCTCCGTCGCCCCAGTGTCCAAAATCGCCCTGGTTGGTGCTCGACCGTGTGAGGTGTGTTCATCCCACTGTGCCAACACTCCCGACAAGAAATAGGTCTTGCCCTTGGACGACTTGGAACCTTTCCCGGAGAAACCCTTGCCATAGCCCTTTCCTTTGAAGCTGCTCTTCCCTTTTGCACCTTTGCCAACTCCAAATGATTTGCCCTTTGGTGCAAATCTGTCCGGACACTGTTGATAGCCGTGTCCTGACATTCCGCAGATGAAGCAGGGTCCATGATGGGTCTTCGATCCACCCTTGGACGATGGTGAACTCGGCTTCGATCCTGTCTTCGCCTTCCCCTTGCCAGAGCTCGACTCAGGAGCGTAATACCCCCGAGCCAACCGCACTTTGCGGACTGCCTCACGGGCTTCCTTGAGGGTTCGGTTCGCCTCGTTGGCAATGGCGAAGGCCTCTGACAACTGTGCTTCCTCCGGATCAGCTGATGTCTCATCAGGATACAGGTCTTCGTCTTCAACGTACCATGCGTCCTGCCACCAGTCCTCGATCCAGTCTTCGCCTGTCCAGTACGTCGGACTGCCATCATCATCTTGATGCCATTCGCTCCAAGCCCAGTCTGACCACCAGAGATCGTCCGACGGTCCTTCAATGTCATCTTCATCATACCAATCCTGTCCAACAAAACTGTCAGTCCACCAAATCCGCTTTGCTCCAACTTGCTGTCTCTCCGAGGTCTCGTCATTGTAGAGTGTCCTCAAAGCTCTTCTCACAAGATGGAAGCTGGTGGAGTTGGCTGTTTGTACCAAAACGTTCTGTCTCTCATGGCCGCTCAAACGACATGCCCGCAACAATCTGTAACCTCTCAACTCATCTTCAAAGAAATCTCCTGATGCAGTCGTCGCTGTCGAATGGATTGGGCCAGCTGAGGGAAATGTTTGGGTTCCCAAATCACGTCCCCTCTCTTCTCCAGCTCGATTTCCTGACATTGGGCTCCTCGATGGCGTTGATGGTGGGTCAACACGAACAGCAGGTCGGGTTGGAAGAAATTCCTGTCCCGGTGACATCCTGTCCAGCCTTGCTCTAGCCAATGACTGTTGGAGTTCTGTAAACAGTTCTTCCTCCTGGACTATCAGTTCGGCCACCGTTTCGCGATCTGTTCGCTTGAGATTGCTCCACTTGTCCAGCCTATTGAAACTGTCTGGAACGGGTAGACGTTGAAGTGGGCTCTCACGGAGCAGTGCCAAAAACTGATTTAACCCGTCCTCATGATCAAACTGTTCGGGATCAGCATTTCGAACTATCGACTTCGCAGCACCTGACAGCTTTCCCCAGAGTCGGGCCACCACCAGTTTTCTCTCACTCTCCTTGGTGCCCTTCGAATACCATTTGCAGGCTGTGACGTACGATTCGAACGTTCCTGGAGAACCATCCCAGCTAGGAACAGGATCGCGGTCCTCTGGCATCGGTTGCCGGGGTATTATTGAGCCCCCCGGCCTGGCTCCGCTACCATGCACGACGGAATTGCCACCTACCGGCAACTAGCAAACAGCGCACCTCATGCGCACTCTTTTGACCGCGCTGGTCATGAAGTCTCGAGCCCTCCCTTCGACTGCGGACCATGATTGGATGGAGTTAGGTTACCATGGTGGTTGCATGGGTCTTCATTGATCGCACTTGGCATCTAATCTTCAGGTGACCCAAGTTGGCCAACGCCAGCGCAGGAGGCTTTCTTGATGTTTTTGGGCTGCGGACCAGTGTGCAAAAGCACCCCGTCCTGCAAATGCCTCCGATCCTCTTCACGGCGGCTGGCATCACTGTAGAGCATTTCGAACCTGCGCAGCATGGGCTCGAAGTCAGCGATCAAAACGTATTTATTGCTGATAATTGCTGTATTTTGCTGTACCCACCATGGACAATTGGCTGTTGCCACCCCATTCAATCTGTAGGTGCTGAAACTTCTGGCTATTCCATGTTGTGATGCTGGTTTGTAGATGAACAGGTCACATGTCTTATCATGTCTTGGGAAAACATACCCAACCAGGCGATCTCAGCCTCTTTCAGGCGATCTCAGCCTGCCTTGAGGGGCCACTGGAGACACTGCGGCGGGGAGCCTGGTCCTAACCGTCGACCAATCGGTCAATGTCTTTGATTTCAGCACTCCGATGTTCTCTCGCTTCCCGGAATGGCAGGAAATATCACACGACTGCAGTAAAAAGACTCCTTGACAATGATAGATATCAGGAGATAAATCGTTGACCTCGTGGCAATTGCTTAGTTCCCAGCTTGATTAGTGGATATTGAGTACAACTGCTTTGAATGCACATACCACTTGCACCTTCCGCTGCTGGTTGTTCTGCTGCCGGGCGACCTGTCTCTTTTCTCTGAAAAGTCCTTGGGTTCTGGGGGGTGTTGTCCAAACCATAGGGTGTTGTCACGCACTGATGAAAGGACAACACGGAAAACTGGAACCTGTTATTCGCTCTGTCGGCACCCTGTTCAATGAGCCATATTTATTTGGCAAGCAAACGGGCAATGCCTCAAACTTATGCCCCGTCTTAGATGCTTTCCGGACTTCATAACATGCATTTATAATAAAAATAATAATAATATTAATATATTTGTATAATATATATATAACATTATATAACATATAGCTGCTGCATCTCGGCGGCACAACGACTTCCCTCCATCACATCCACAGCCACTATATAACCAAAGAGCTAGCAAAATACAAAAAGCAAATCATCAATCTTTTACAATCATAGGGTTATCGGTTTTGAGGTGGACCTTATCGTTTTACAGGGTTTCGCATAATGGTATTCGCAGGTTTTGATTGTAGCTCATGTGGATGTCTGGTGCTCATTACGTTTGTCTCTTTCTACATTGAGAGGGTCACCCCTCATAACATACCACTTCAATCACACATAATCTTTGTGATGACTCATAAAAACCTCCCATGTGTGATCCCGTTTCTATTCACCTACATTCATTCATCCCAATACCCGGCCTCCAATCGCTCCAGTCGCTGCAATCCATCCTCGTAGAGGCGCCTAAGCGGGGCCCAAGTGCACAGCCCTGCCCGAAGACGGTCGATGTTCCCGCGAAACCGAGTTGAAGGTCCGGGATGGACAACCGGATTCGTGCCGTGCCCTTCGTGCGGACGCAGCTAAGACCGAACAGGATCGAAGGATCGATTAAAAAGGGAAGTTCAATGAAGTTCAGAAGCGATCCTGCGGAAGTACCTGAAGTGTTCTTGGGTCACATAGGTTGTGGACCTGCAGAAGTTCATACGGGCAATCGCCGTGACAGCAAGCCCATCGGATTTCCTAATCGCATCAGCAACAATCGGGCACCTCGTCCGATCCATCAGCTCAGCTTCGGAGAGTTGGCAGCTTGCGTGGACGGAACCTTGCGTGATCAGCTTCATGAATTGCATCTACGTGGCGCTTCGCCAAGGCTACATCGATGTGACAACACGGCGGACGAGACTCACATGGAAGCTGAAAACCGGTGCAACAACCGGCTTAGATGAAAACAGTCGGAACGACCCAGGGCCCAGGGTGCCAAAACCACAGGGTCCAGAGTTAGTTTTGGGGATATATAATTCCACCTGCGTCAGAACCAGCACACTGACTTTTGCATGCAAACCGAGTGCTTGCTGTATGTCTCATCCTCTCTAGCTGCCAAACAAGGTCAAGATCTTTTCTCAGCATCGCTCTACAAACCCAACAAACTGCCAGGATTTCTCAGGCACCCTAGCCAGATGCCAGCTGCTGTGCTTGGCTTGCAGCCTCGAATGTGTCTCCAAATCTCAAACTGCTAGGGTAAGTGCATCAACCTTCAGCTCCAGCATCTGCTTTGCTTCAAGTAGAACAACTGCTTCTTGAGGTATGGAAAACACATGGGCGTAATCGCCAAAACGAGATGTTTTATGGTGTTTGGAACAAAGCACCTGCAGATTCTGTTTCACAAGCCAATATCCAACATCCTAACAACAACGTTTTGCAGAAACCGCGGATTTTGCTCCAAGTTGTTGAGCTCCCCAGCATTTGCAGCCCGGAGCTTCTCCATTCGGTTCTCCCGACGGAACTTCTCATGGTAGAGCCGTTGGAAGATCTGGTTGGACAAGGCAGTGGCAAAATGGCAAAATCAATCCCTTACAATATTTGTGTATATGGCTTTAGCAACAGGATTGCCTTGCAGGTTTGAAGGTCTTTTAGGCATTTGATTCAGAAGGAAGGAACATTAGAACATATTGAACACTCAGAAATCTTTCCTGCATTCACCAAACTGCTGTCCTCATCTGGATGAACATCAGCAACACTTCGATGGATGCAGTTCTGCGCCTGAGCAACAACGCGACGCAGTGCGGCACACGTCATGAGTCCTGCTAGTTCTGTGACCTTTGGAAGCCGTGACGTAGGCGGTCTTGGAGGGGCCAGTAGAGGGTCTTTGGATCCCTAGGGAGGGATGTCCATGGTCTTCTCACATCACTTGCATGGCTGGTGTAGCTAGGAAGCTCGCACAGTTCGACCTCGGATTGAGAAGGAAGACCAGTTGACCAGTTTCTAGCTACTGTACCAGGACTCAACCTCTAAGTTTAATATCTCCCCCAAACGCTCCAAACAGCCCTGGGTCTCAAAAAACCTAGGGATTTGAGACCCCCAAACCAAAAACCCCTTCCTTCGCCGGTCGCGGCTCCACTGGCGCTGGCGAGCAGCTGAGCACCTGACCAGCCACTTCTCCTCTTCTTCGTGCGCCTTCTGGCGCTCTTCTCCCAGGCGCTTCTGACAGCTCAAGGCGCGTCCACTTATCGTTCACTTCCCAAATCCAGTAGGACGCTTGAGATGCCCGGCCCAAAACGATTGGCTATTGATGACTCTTACATCTTCATATTTGCAAGACACCTATAATTGCGCCTCCTTCAGTGGGGCGCTGTTGTAAAGCTGCTCCCATCGAGGTGGGTCCTCAAAAGGGGCACGACGGGTAGATCGCACACAATTCAGATTTTGGGGTGGCTGAGCACCCAAAACTTGCCTCTTGTGTTGCCCACAAGGCTCTGCTCCAACACCACCGACATGCTAGAAGCCAAGCATCTCGAAGCGACACCGACTCCCGTGGTCCTGACTCTTGGAAGAAATGGTGGGCGTGGACGTCGAAGCGGCCTCATCCTGGCATTCCAAGCGAGATATTTTTTGGTTGCCACCCACGCTGCCAAGCCGTTCGACTTTTTAGGCGAGGCATCTCATCTGGAGTCCCAATCCAACTGTCATCTCTACGACTGAACTCCGAGTCCTGGAAACCGCAGCCCCTTGCAACCTCCGCCTTCCGGGAAGCACCCCGCGGCAGGGGCCGGCCCACGGCCCCACTCCTGCTGCTCTCGCAGCTCGCGGCGCTGCCTCTGCAGTTCGGCCTCCTGGTAGAGGCGCCCATAGATCTGCCCTGCCTCCCGAGCCGAAGGTCAGTTTGACCAAAGCAAAGCTGAAACAAGGTGACACCAGATTCTGTGTGCTGTTTCGCAGAATGAAGAGACTCTTGGATGCCATTGGAGAATTCAAGAGACCTTAGAGAGATGCAGCAGTGGTTTAGTTATAAAGTTAGAAAAACACATACCGTTAACGTGCCAATTAATCTGTGATACAAGCCTAAGACTGCGCCAAAGCATCGGGCAAATCGGGCCTCATCTTCTGAAGAACAGGTACGGATGGTGCGTCGCCGCCTGGCAAAGGATCTTCCGCTACCATGCAAACGCTGAAACACATGTCTTCTCCAGGTGCAACTTTGATTTCAACAACCTTGAAACACAGTGATCAGTGATTTGAACCATCGTGAAACTACATTGCGATCAATTGAAATTGATAAGCTGAGCAGCTGAGGATCAATGACTCAGCCGGCGGGGCAACTCTTGCAACCTCTCAGCTTCTTCTCGCTCAGCCAGCTCCTGTTGCTCATTCTCCACTGCAAAGCTGAAGCACAACTGTTCTGTGACCTCCTAAGATTTCACTACTCCCAACTTTGATTGCGTACCAGCAATTTATGTCTGAAACATTTGAGAAGTAGCTGAGAACAGTGATCAAACAGGCACGACTGGTATCACCCCTCGAAAACCAACATCTGCCTTCATTGCGCTCAACTTTTCCATTCTGGCCTTGGTCGGGGCGTCTGCATCCACCTAGAATCCAATCTATACTTTCATTCAAAACTTCTCCTGAAACAGGTGCCATTCATACAAGCATCTACATGCTAAAGTACTTACCAGTGACTTACCAGGGAAAGCGCAGCCAGGATGCAGCATGGGAGGCATGAAGCCTCTGGAAGACATCGCTTGTGGCAGGCTTCAGGGACTGGCCGCGTCCGCAGCGGACGGCATCGTCGAAGTGGGTTTGGAATGGTTCGAGTGACATCTGGGAGTCAGTTCCAGTTGTTTGTGACCTACATCCTACATCTGGAAACTCTGGAGCACTGTAGAGTTTGTGACCTCAACTAGATGTAGGTCAAAACCTCACCTCTTATAAACGTAGTCCTGCGCACATCTGCACACTTGACCCTTGGCATCGTCAAGTGTGATGTGATCCGGGGTGGCCTGACCGGGAGCCACTCGCGTCTTCTCCTCATTCTCTTCCTGGCACAAGCACTTTGCCACCAAGCAATTGGGGCAAACTGAAAAGTACATGAACTGCTCAAACACTCAAATACTTGACAAGACCTATGCTCAATGCTGATGGTTACCGGTTTGGCCTGTTGCCCCTCTTCTGTGTAGGTTTAAGATATTCCAACCATGCAGCTGAAACCCTCCAGTCTCAATTGGCAAGAATAAAGTCATGTACCATACAGCTTCACAACACCGCCCCACTTGTATCCCCCTTGTCTTCAGTCCTGAAGCGGCTTTTGCTGCCCTTGCATGCTTTCCCCTCACAAAATGTAATCTCTCTGATCATGAGATGCCAAAATAACCATGTGAAACGGTTGGTTGCGAACACATTGAACAAAATGCTCGCCCCAGAATCAAACAGGATCATCATCCCACTTTCATATGCCATGACATACAATGACCATGTAAAGACCCAGAACGGCATGTAGAGACCAACATCGTTCGTTCTTCGTGCACCTTGTCCGAGGCATCAGAGCTTCTTTCCTGGCCAAAAAGCAAGGCTGGTGGCAAGAAATCGATCATGGCAGTCTGGAAGATAATAGTGGCCCCCAAATAGATAGAAACGGTATGAAACGGTGTCCAATACATGTTGAAAGGAATTTTACTTTTCGATCTATTTGGGGGTTCTGGAATAGATGTCAAAACAGATTTGAACCAACCAAGAGTTTCACTTCCCACCGCAAACATATGGGACTCCAAACGCCCTGAAATCTAAAAAATTGCTCTGGTCAAGCCCATGGCGCTGAGCATGACGATCGATTCCAAACGCAACCATGACCATGACCAAATGGTATCGGGGTACTGGACCCTTTGAGAACCGAAGACCTTGTTTTGGTGATGTACCATCATCAAAGTACCGCAAAACCATGCGCACAGGCGTTGAATCCCCATTGTCTTATTGTCGGACAACACGTGTTCAAGTCCGACGCATTGCACAAATTACGCGGTGTAAACACATTGGAGTTCTGTCCTGCAAATTGCTTGACTTGAAGAGATGTATAACGTTATAAGGCAGATGTTTGTTGGTAGTTCTATAATGTTTCATTTTGGGTTGTCGGGATGAATATGCGAAACACCGAGGCCCTGTGGGGGAGGGCTTTACACGCTCCACAATGATGAGGTGAAGTCGTGACTGTTACTTAAAGGCTTAAATTTATATTGTGACTATTTTGTCCCTTGTGGTACGTACTGGACTCCATTCTTGAGACTGCACGTCTTACTGGGCCTATCAACAATAACTCAAGAAGTTGTGTTATTCTTGAACTCTCGATTTTCCTACTTCAAGACCTCTTTAACCCGCAAAGGATTCAGATCACATCAGCTCACGTCATGGCTTGCGCCTCGTGAGTGGAATAGCGCTTCAGTCATCGCTATGAGCAGCGTATGAACCTATCTGGTAAACAGGGAATCACGGGAATCCAACACGTCGGCCTGCTGCTGTAGATGATTAGGTTCCCGACACCAACCAATTGCAAAGGGGAAGAAAGGTGCGGTCTGCAATGAACAATGCAGGATTGACAACTGACTACTAAGATGCTTGAACCACCAAAACATGCACAGCAGCGTATGGCGAGAGTCCACCTGGCCAAAAAGTCGATACAGCTCTGCAAGTTCAGCACGTGGCATTCAAGCTCTGCAGGCAGCCAGTGGCCAAAAGTCCTTTTCTTCCATTCAGCAATGCACTCGTTTATTTGTTAAAAGCGGGCGAAGTCGACCGCGAACGCGGAGCAATCAAAATGGAGACTCCGTCGTTGGTTGTAGTCGATTTTGCTTTGAACTGAGCATCTGGTGGCCTGACACGGACCCGGACGAAGAGTGGCTGGCCAGTCATGGCAAGCGTGCAGTGCTTCAGTGCCCAAAGCCTCCTGTTGGACAAAGATCGCCAAAAGCCATTGTGCCATACGACCTCCAGCGGCTCTAGCTCTCTCAGTGGGTCAATCATCTGCTGATTAAGATCATTCAGAAGTTGGTAGATTGGCCTTCCATCGCGAAAATTTGAGCTGATGGACTCCTGTGTGAAGCGCAACTTCCGAGGATCCATCTTGCGCTCCACGCGGTAGAAGTCCACATCGGGCTGTGCAGAGGATTCTTGAAGCAAGTGTTGCTCTTCTTCCGGAATGGAGAAGTGAGATTGGATTGCTTCAATAACAATGGCTCGGCATGAAGCAGTCACAGAGAATTTAGACCCACCAGGACCATACACGATGGCCGTCTGTGGACTGTCTGCCTTCTCACCAGATGAGCGTGCTTGCGTAGGTAGCGCCAATCTGGCTGAGCCGGTCCCGGTAGATACCTGCAAGTTGGGGACAAAACTATGGAACCATCAACACAGAGTCATAACATGTCACAAAAAACACATCAATGAAATCAACATTACATCATCCAATTTGGACAAACAGCTGCATAAGAAACATCGAAAACATGACATATGGAAACCATATGGAAACCGTGTCTTTCAACTATATAACAAGTTTGCCTGGCTTGAGTGCATGGAATCTTCTGCAGCGCCAGAGAGGTGCACACTGGGAAACATCCCTCTTGCGGGACTTGCAATACTTTGAACACTGATTCGACCGCCGTTTCCACCTATCAGTTCATCTTTACCACTGATCAGTGGTTGACTCGTAGCGCTTGTTGTCTGGGCAGCATTTAGTCTGGTTTCACACCAGGCATCGAAAGTACCGGATTCTGTAGGAGGCTCAGTGCCCATTTTGCCAGCCGGCTTGGAACCTTCCTTTGCTGCAAGTGCCCTCAGCCTCATACCGCTCGACTGTCGAGTGTCAAGTCTCCTACCTTGCAGCAATGAATCAAAATCTGGTTTTCCTGGGCCAGCTGGAGAACGAGCCATTAATGCTGACAATGGTCCATCGGCCTTGGCACCAAATACAGCTTGAGGCCGGTTCACCAAGGGCGCTTCCACAGCTGAGTCTGAAAGTGCAGGAGCTGGCGCTTTTGGAATCGGCTCTACACGCTGCGTAGACGCCTCGGGAGGTGTAAATGCCTCGGTCTTCCGAAGCGGCACTTCGCTGCATGCGTCGCACGCAGCTTGGCTTGGGGGGTCGGGAGTTGTTGGCGGGGCGCTGGTGGCTTGAGCTGAACTTTCTGACCCAGTCGCCTTTGGCGCTGCTTTGCGCATCCTCTTCCATCCATAGCCATTGATACCCATCTTCCTGCAGGTTGCACCACATTTGTGGGTCTGAAAAAACGCCTGCATGCCCTTCTCACCTAAATCACCCGGCCCAAAGGACTTGTCCATTGACACCACCTGAGGATCTGTCAGAATCAAGTGCGGTCGAAATCTTTGCGACCTATCCAGGTAGACACCCTGCAAGTCCAACACCATTTGCTGGCCACCGCTTAATATGAATGTAAAGTGTGAGAACGCCTGTGCGATTTCAGAGTCAGGAGCATCCATATTCACGAACCCACAGTTGGAATTGTATTTGAGGAACGTCCCAGGTAAATAGCGCTCTCCAACCATGAAGGGGGCTGGTGCAGTCGAGTCCTCTGCCTTGTAAACGTAACATCTCAAGAATATGATCTTTGCAATGCTCTGGCCAAGCCAGCGGCCCAAACAATACCTAGCAGCATGATCAAACACGTGTGAGTAGTACTTTGCCACTGCGCTGCACTTTGCGTGGGCAGAAGCAACTTCGAAGGAATTGTGTGAATCATTCACATACCTTGATGTCTTTGCAACCATGCGTGCTCCTGAATTTGCAAATTGATCAAAATGCAATGACATCGAAGGGTCGTGGAAACAGTAGACAAGACGCATGCCACCTTGCATGAAGGGTTGCACTCTGATAGACACTGGTTTCCCAGCAATTTGATGGTGGTAGTGCTTGAAGTGCTTGCCATTGAAGTGGAACCATGTCCGGGAACTGGTAAAGCTCGTAGAGCGATCTGTCCCCCAAGCAAATTGGTTCGGGGGCTCAAAGGTGACACACCGGGCAGTCAAGCTGCCAGCCGTCTTCTGGGCCGAATTCTCTTGACCGGAGGGAACTTGGGCAAAGGAAAATGAGCTGGCCTTACTTGATTGGCTAGTAACTGTTTGCATCTGCGTGATTGTTGACGTCACAGAGGTGAAAGCATGGTGCAGCCCCGCAATTGATCGCCCGGACGGGGCAAATGAACCTTTTCCGATGGATGTGAGCTGCTGTAGCCACTCGAATTCAAGGCCATCTCCAAAGCCTATTGCATGCACTCGCAGGCCTGGGTGCTCCTCGAGCATTGCCTGCACTGTCTTGAGCATCTGGACACCGTCGGCAGGGCGCCCATCACTAAATATCAGGAGGTGGGTTGAGGCAGGCAAATCCTTGCGGTCTTTCAGAATACGCCTTGTAGTTGTAAGGGATTCAAGAAAGTGCGTGCCATAAGCCGCAACAAAGCCAGGGGACCGCTTGTGTCTGAACTGATTGAAAGCTTTTGCTGCAGGCCATCCAATGAAGTGGGTGCGACTTTGTTCATTGAAGGATATCAAAGAAAACTTGTGTGGGGAAGCCAATTGGCACTGCTTCTGAAAAAAAAGCTGACAGCGACACTCCAACTGCAGACATGCGCGACACCCAAGTGGCACCATCTTCAGATTGCGCGTCCACATTTCTCATTGAACCAGATGTGTCGACCAAAACAATGATGTGGGCTTGCGTTAGTTCTGGAGACGTCTTCTTGAATAAGTTGGGCGCTTTCTTGGTCCCAAAGGCCTGGAGTGGAGCCACTGTGTCACCCTCGCTGTCGATGTCACTGCTCTCAGAGCTGTCAAGCAAATCATCTTTGGACCCACTTGTGTGGTGCTTTTTTAGCTCCAGGGCTTTTCGAGCAACCTCCTCCAACTTGCCATCATCGGAATCACCTTCTGCAGAAACAACATCTTCCTCAAGGATTTCATCATGCCAAACCTTGCCAGCGTAGACCTCACCATCTTCCTGGTGACTTGCATCGTACTCATTCCAACACCTCTCGCAGTAGAACTGTCCTGACTTGTCACACCATCCCTGGAAGAAATGTTTGCAAGAAGCACACAAATCAATTCTTGCTCCAACGAAGACCGGAGGCTCTTGCTTCAGTTTCGCTGGCTTTGCTGTGGATGCCGCTGTGGGCTTTATTGAACCGTCCAATTTCCCAAAACGTGTCGGCATTGCTAGCTTCTTACGCTTCCGAAGTAAACAAATCGCACCTAAATTCATCTACATGCTACCTGTTTTTGTCCGTGCGAACACATGAGTACAGCATGTCACTGGACTATATGTTATCTAACGCTTTCTGCCCAGACCAGGATACCAGCCACAATGCACGTGGCCACAGCACCTTCTCCTTTGAGCCAAAGGCACACCAACTTTTGAGAACACATCGATGCATGTAGGCAAGCTGGTTAAAAAAAAAAAAACTGCATCATTAGGCCACATCTTACTCTTGTGTACAAACCATGTGTGAAACAAACTCAAAGTTGCCTAACTACAAGTGTTGAAGAACCTGCAACAAAATGAACACCAAAACATTTTGCTGGGAGACGCCGCCGGTGTATGCCAATCAATTTCAATTGTTCACCTTCGCGACCTTTTTCTTCTCAATAGCAGACGTGATGCACCATCCTCTACCTCGCATCTCAGGACATGGGACGGTCGCCGAGCTCAAATCCCTCAGCCTCATCTTTTGGCCTGCACGCTTAAAGTCTGCTTCGACACTCTGCAGAACCAACTTTGCAATTTCTTTGGCCGTCATTGGCCTCCCCAAGGTTCTCGATCAAAACATGTGGAAACATGTGGAAACTTGGGAGGCCTTGCCGTGAGTGCTGAAAGAAAGAACGAGTGCACACGGCCATCTTGGAGCTGGAACATGGGCACCAACGATGAGACGAACACAAAACAACATGTTGCGAGAGATGTGCTTTCACAAAACGCATCAACGCATCAAATTAATTCCTCTTGGAATTGTGGTGTTTAGGAGACTAAGTGCATTTCCCCAAAGCACAACAAACAAAAAGACTGAAGGGGTATATCAATATCAACATACATGTCGAGAGTCGAGAAACACGCAATGACATCAACGGATCCGTTGACACGGGCGTGACCTTGTTTTTGTTATTGTGTCATTGCTACTAGTAATTGTTGTTGCCCTTCGGTTGATTCCTCCAGTTGTCGCTCAACATCGTTTGTTTGTCATTGCGACTTGCCTGTTGTCGCCATTGTGGCTGGTCATTCATGTCGTCAATTGCATTCAGTTGTTAATTTCTTACTTGGCTTGGCCCACTTGGACAGTGGGACATCAAGACCTGGACAACACACGCGCTCGTGGTGGTCACCTGACACTCAGCACATGTCAGCACACGAATTTCGGCTACCCGAAACCAGTTGGAGTCTGTCGGGTGGAGCACAAAAGAACATCCTCAAAAGGACACAAGGTCTGTGAAACTGTGCAGTGTACATGTTTGGTCTCAAGGTTCACCCTCCAACTAAAAAAAACTAGGGAGTTCAACCGTGGCCACTTGGCAAGGGACAGATTGGCTTCAGGTTGCCTAACATTACATCACCCAGACCAAGTATAGGTCCAAACCGAGACTCGCAATCCTTACCGTACCAGTAGGTCCGTTGTTGGCTTTCAAGCTTGATCCGCGGCCAAAGCAGGCGTTCCGCCTATGCCTTTTTCAGTGGGTCTAAGGTTCGACTGACCTACTTTGCCAACCTGGCTTAAATGCCGTTTGGCACGGCGGTCTTGTGGCTACAAGCCCTCCGCCCGTTGCCTGTTCTTGTTGTTGCTGCTGGCAACCATTGTGGCGACCATTGTTCGCTGACCCTCCCCGTGCCGCCAGCCACTTCTTGGCAACCAAGACAAAAGCGCGCTTATGCAGCGCATCCTGCTTCTTCAGCAGGTGTCTTTGTCTTACTGGCTCCAAATAGGGGTCGGCGGCACCTGGGCGTTGGCCCATTCTATCCGGCGATGGCGTCCCGGTGACCATATCAAGCATACGAGTAGCTTGCTATACGGAGACGCCCCCGATGCCGCCAAAAACACAGGGAAAATGATCAAATATGGCCACTGATGAAAAAGTAGCTGCCAAACCTCTTAGAGAATAAAGCATTGAAAATTGGATACAAACTTAGAGGAGAAATTCGGGTCGAACATCATTATCAGCAGAGTCTCGGCAGGAAAGATGCAAATTCTTTGGGGCACGACTAGGCAAGAAACTCTGGAAATTACAGCGTTTTTGCAACATGTATGTAGTTTATGAACAACGTTGCTCGTATTGTGGTGATGCCAATGGTGCTTGACACAACTGCTACCTCAAAACTTCCTCTCCTCTTAGCATATTTTCTTCTCTAGAGATAAGGCTTTACAGTAGCCATTGTTTACTGTGATTGTGACGTGTTTTTGAAGAAAATACATACCTCCCGGACCATCCCTGTGATGTTCAAAATGTCGGTTTCGTGGCCGACATTTCAAAGCACCACCTTCTTCATGCTTCTTCCAATATCAGGACATCGGCAGTTTTCTTGACCGTTTGGCCGGTCCAAAGTGGTCATGAAAAATGTCATCAACATTCATCAAAAATGTCTTCCAAAGATGTCTGGGCAGCACATACACGCCATCCGCCCACGGCTCTTGCGTGCGTGTGCGCGAGTGCGTGTGCATTCGTGAGGGTGTGCACAAAGCTGGTGTCGTTGCAACAAGAAGGTTCTGAACTCATTTGGCTAAAGGTATTTCATGGAGTTGGCTTCGTCCCAGTAACCTCAAAGCTAGGCACCACACCCCAACCTTTTATATATTCTTTCCCAAACTGTTCCACAGGTCACAATATTGTGAGAACAACAGCGTTGGATAATATTGCATGGTCAGCGCTACGAAGCCTCTGTGCCAAGCGTGACCTCTTCAACAAACCAGCACCTATGTTTGCATGATGGACGCAAGACCCAATCGAATCGCTGGGGCCCTGGGGTAAAATGTGGTCAAACGATGATAAAGGACGCAATAAGTGCGTTTACGTCGTCTTTGCTGTGCAACTCCCTGTAGATACCCTTCCCTGCGTTTCCCTGCATGCCGGTGCGCGTGCAAGTGTGCTTGTGCATACGCATGTTTGAAGTTGAAGTTCCCAGGCTTTTTACTTCTGACCCTCCTGCAAACACCTGTGTCGAAGTCTGTGTGCGCGGGTGCTGTGCGAGGAGCCTCCGCATGCACGCAGTCCGCCCACGGGCATCGCCGGTCGGCAAAGCCTGTCAGTTTCAGCATTTCCTTATGCGATTGCAATCGCACACTGCCACAAGAATAACACAGTCCGCACAAGTATTTTGCCGCTGGACCCGCCTTGCAAGCCCTCCATCTACATCCGGCGTTTGCAACTTTCAACCGTGATTACTGTTGGGTCCTGTAACCAGGCTCCATGCATCGTGGCCTGAAACGCCTTGATGGCTCATGCACCTGAACATGTTAACATTGCAATTACTGACAAAAACTACAAGACAAGACATGCAGAAGCTTTTCTCGTGTTTCTATCAAAGTAGGGTCAAAAGCGGCCGGAAAAGGAATGCTAGCGTATGAGTGTATGCGGAAAAATTGATGAGCGAAGAGTGGAAGTAAAATTGTGACCACAACATATATAACATAACATGAGTTCGTGAGTGAGTATGAGTGAGTGCAAGTGAGCGTAAGTGAGCGTAAGTGAGTGAGAGTAAGAGTGATGGGGAAGGTGGGAGGAGTAGAGGGAGGACAGGGCGGCTGATGCGGAAACGGACGGGATGCACAGCAAAAGTAAAACCCCCACACAAGAGGTGGGAACAACTTATGACTTAGTTGTCCTATCATTTGTCAGCTGATGTCAGCTGTGATTGCTGGCAATTGATGCGTCGTACATCTGAAACTTGAACCAGCAGCAGCTAAGCAGTTTGCAGTTTGTATTCATTCACGCTGACAACATCGATTCTTGCGCCAGGGCCCTCGTCAGCGCCAGGGCTCTCTTCACACTTGAGCGCTGAAAGGCACCAACTGTCAAGCACCTTTTGAACCGTTGGCTGACTGCGCAACCTAGTGATATCCATTCGCTTATCTGTTAAAAACGGGCGAAGGGGACCGCGATCGTGGAACAATCAAAACAGAGACTCCGTCGCTGGTCGATGACGACTTTGATCTGAACTCAGCATCTGGCTCTCTCACATGCACCCGAACAAAGAGCGGCTGGCAATCACAATGCTTCAACGCCCAGAGCCTTCGGTTGGACAAGGATCGCCAAAAACCATTGTGCCACACGACATCCAGTGGCTCTAACTCTCTCAAGGGGTCGATCACCTGCTGATTCAGATCATTCAGAAGTTGGTAGATCTGCCTTCCATCACGGAATGTCGGGCTGATCCTCTCCTGTGTGAAGCGCAACTTCCGCGGATCCATCTTCCGCTCCACGCGGTAGAAGTCCACATTGGGCTCGGACGAGTCTTGAAGCAAGTGCTGCTCCTCTTCCGGAATCGCGAAGCGAGACTGGATTGCTTCAAGAACCATCGCTCTACATGAAGCCATGAGAGAAAGTTTTGAAGCACCAGGGCCATACACAATGGTTTTCTTTAACTGGTGGTCAACTGGGTCGCCTGGTGTCTCGCGACTTGTCACTGCAAGGGTTGTCACTGCAGGTCTCACAGAGCTTGTAGATGCCTGCGGGTGCTTGTTTCCTCTTGTGGACATGTCATGTCACCTCTACAAACACTGCTGTGCACAAAAGCCCTATTAGAATCTATTAGTATGGATCGATCTACTACGTACAGTATTCTAAATTAGAAACAATTGAAATCATTTGGATACTCATCAACCAAGCCTCGTCCATCGGTTCAGTGGCTGTCACAGGTGCATCCTCGAGTTGCTTGCGAATGGCAAGCGGTTTGTCAGCTGCTTCAGCATCCAAGCAATGTTGCACAAGGGTCCGAGTGCCCTCTCTCACCAAGGCCTTGTCACTTGAGCTGTGCATCTCAGAAGAGGTGGTTCCAAGCTCGCAGCTTGGTGGCCTTCTTGCCCACAGCCTTTCAAAATCCGGTCTTCCAGCTGCCGATCGAGCTATGAGTGCCGAGAGTGGACCGGGCTTGGAGGGTGGAGGTCGGTTCAGCAGAGCCTCCAAAGCTGATTCCGAACTTGCAGCCACTTCTGGACGTGGCTTGGTCTTGACATGCACTGCGCCTTCCAGAGGGGTTGGTGGAGATCGCACGTCGGATTTCCGGAGGCATGAAATGCTTCCAGTGTGGCCTCGGGAGCCTCCAGATGCATCCACTGCAGAATTGCTGGGGGAAGGAGTCAAACCTGCACTGGTTCCCTTGCGCATAGCCTGGCGCATTCTCTTCCATGCATGCGGATCAAGGCCCATATGCCTGCAAGTGGGGCCACACTGGTGCGACTGAAAAAAGGCACGCATTCCCTTGTCACCCAAATCGCCCGGCCCAAAGGCCTTGTCCAATGACACGACTTGAGGATCGGTTAGAATCAAATGCGGTCGGTATCTCTGGGCTTTGCCCAAATAAACACCTTGCAAATCCAAAACCATGTGTTTCCCGCCACTCGCTTGAAATGTGAAGTGTGAGAACGCTTGAGCGATTTCCGAATCCGGTGCATCAAAATTCACATACCCATGATTCGAGTTGTATTTGCAAAAGACCCCAGGCAGAAAGCGCTCTCCAATCACAAAGGGTGCTGGAGCTTTGTCTTCTTCTGCCTTGTACACATACGAAGTCACAAACATGAGTTTTAACATGCCGTTACCAGTACTGCCAAAACGTTCCACAGCTGCAAGCTTGAAAATACGCGCGTAGAATTTTGCAACTGCACTGCTCTTTGCATAGGCCATAACAACTTCAGAGGAGTTGTGACAATTGTCCACATATTTTGAGATCTTTGCCACCATGCGCGCATCTGTATCTGTCAGATTGGTGCGATTGGAATGAAGCCTTATTGAAGGATCTTTGAAGCAGTAGACAAGACGCATCCCACCTTGCATGAAGGGTTGCAATCTCATGCTCACTGGGCTTTCCCGGAGTTCATGAGAGTCTTGCTTGAAATCTCGTCCATTAAATCGAAACAACCTACGACAACTTCGAAACTTGATTGAGCGCTCTGTATTCCAAAGAAACTGGTTTGCTGCTTCGAAGGTGAAAGAGCGTGGAGTCAAGCTGCTTTTCTTAGATGCGTTGTCTGGTCCTGAGAAACCTTGAGTGAAGGAAAAGGCACTGGACTTGCTAGTTTGACTGGAAACACTCTGCATCTCTGTAATTGTCGAAGTCACAGATGTGAAGGCATGATCCAATTCCAGAACAGATCGACCGGATGGAGCGAAGGTCCCCTTTCCAATTGACGTCAACTGCTGTAGCCACTCAAAGTCCAAGCCATCACCAAATCCGATTGCATGTATTCGCAAGCGGGGATGCTCATCTAGCAATCTCTGTACCGATTGAATCTTCTGAGTACCATCAGCAGGCCTCCCATCGCTGAAAATTAGGAGGTGGGGTGTATGTGCAAAATCCCGCCGTAGGATATTCCTTACAGCTGGCAAAGATTCCACAAAGTGTGTACCATCTCTCGCAACAAAGCAGCTGGATTTGTTCATATATTCCACCGACTCTGCCGCTGTCTTTCCAACAAAATGGGTGTAACTGTCTTGACTGAACGAAACCAGTGAAAAATGATGTGGGGAAGCTGCTTGCTTTTGCTTCTCAAAGAAGCCACAGAGCGATTCTGAAACTGCAAGTATGCGAGACAATGACTTGGTGCCTTGTTCCGGTTGCACGTCAAGGGTTCTCATGGAGCCAGATGTGTCCACCACCACGATAATATGTGCTTGTTGCAGTTCTACAGGACCGCTACCGATTCTAATCAATGAATCAAATGCTTTTCTGGCACCAAAGTCTGCTGAAAGTGGAGCTACCGCGTTGTTTTCCTCGTCACAATTGTGAATGTCATTAGCATCATTGTATCCCAATGTCTGGTTTGGTCGTAGTCTCAAGAGCGTGCTTTTTGTAAACTCCATCACTAGCTCTCCATCATCATCAGATCCGCTTCCATCATCCTGGTGGCCTTCCGCCAGGATAGCGTCATGCCAAACCTTTCCTGTATAGTCCTCACCATCTTCCCCTTGATAGGAATCATACTCGCTCCAGCATTGCTCACAAAAGAACGCCTTTGACTTGTCACACCATCCCAGACTCTTATTCTTGCAGCGCCCACACTTCCCAACCCTTACTCCTGATCCACAAGGCACCTCCTGGTCCAACTTTTGCTCCAACTTCCGGCTTCCCCTTGCCGTCGGCATCAGCACAGGCGAGCCTGCGGTGTTTCTGATCTACTTGCGTGAAGCAGCTGTCCATCAAAACTCTGATGACTTTGATATGTGTCGATCCACCATGTCTATAGGGGGGTCCTAGTTCTCTGGATTGTGTTGTGTCCATCTGTCCTATGTTCTACATTCCACGGAACTGAGCCAAAGTCATTGGCCATCACACCTTGTCATCCCCTTCCTCCAAGCTATGCCAAGCAGCACCTCCCCAAACATTTGTTTGCCCAATAGCTTGTGGCTGCTCAGCCCCATGGTGCAAAGTAGAAGTACACCTGTGCCCTCTTGAGATCAACACAGGTTCTTGCAACAAACCATCTCCTGTTTTCACCGTCGTTGGAAGGGGACATTGACAATCAATGAGATGGAATGGTGCGTTGCAGCGGAGTCTGAGAGCGCCTTGAATCAGGGGCGCTGGTCACCTGGTGGACTGGTGGACCTGCTTTAGCTGCGAGCTCCCGCTTTCACATCAACAGAGCTAATAGGAATGGCTGAGGAATGAGGTTCGGAATGGCCGAGGAAAGGAATGATGAATGATGAATCGTTTTGATCTGGCGACACATCCATTCCACATGTAGTTTCCTCTCTGGCAGCTGCCCCCAATCCCTTACCCTCCGCCCACTCTGTTTGATCCATTTGGTCACTCGGATCACTTCATTTCGCATCGAAGGGAGTCTATTCGGCACTGAAGCACCGAGCTCGGACTCGGACGCTCCGCGTCGGTCCGACGGTCTGCTACGAGAGGTGACATCTCTGAACGGATTCCTCCTCCTCATGCACCCCATTGGCCTCGCGTACCCACACGTTCGATCAAAGTAAGACTGCTTCTGTTTGATGCTGGTTCTTCAAAGTGACCTTTTATATTCTTAGTTTAGGGTCATTTAGGCCTGTAAAAGGTCACTGAGGGACTCCTAAAAGGTCACTTAAAAAAAAGGGAGGATGCTTTCTTTCTTGCTCAAGGCTCAATGTTTGTTTCAACATGCCTTTGATCGTCCAAAACATGTCAAGCGAAACAAAGTGGCTTATCCAAGCCTGGGAGATCACCCTTCCTGGCGTGTGCGAAGGCTGAAGAGCAAGACCCCTTCCCTCAAGAGGATCAAAGTAGATCGAGGGTCGTAACGTCGCCGATCAAACAGGATCAAGACAGGGTTGTCCATCCAAACAGGCCAATGCTATGAGTCTTGACTCTGTCAAAGGCCCCACAAGTCGACCGTTTGAAGCTGCTCACGTTTGCTGATCAAGACAAGTAGTTTTCACACCAGTAGTTTCATCATCTCACGATATCTCACGTTTGCGGCCTCTATGAGGTTGCGCCTTGTGCTTGGCCTCAAGCATTGGATCAAAAAAGACCAAGGACGGCAACCAAAGATCAGAACTTACACTATGGCGTAGAATGAATTAGGGTGTGGGCAAAGAGGTACATGCTTCTCAGCATCTGAACATCTCGAGAAGCACCTGTCATACCACCTGTATACACCTGTCATTAGCATCTATGACAGCCGATTGAGCAATTATCTTCAAGAGTTTCCTAGCATTGCTTTCTGAGTTATGGAAACTGTTCCGGTTTCCATCAAGAGCACAATCAAGTCGTGGGGGGGGTAAGGCGGGTAAGGCCGGTGACTCTCTTAAGAAACAGAAAAGGCTGAGGCCAAAGCCTGAGATCTGTCAACACTTGACTCTCTCGAATTCTCCTTGGCAGTGAACTGTTCAAAGAGCTGCTCCAACTGCTGCCGCTGCAGCGGGCCCAACAACATGTTGAATTGATAGACACCCAACACTTCTCATGCTGCTTCTTGTCAAGATGCTTCTGCAGGCTCCTGGCCCAATGCAGCAGCCGCCTCAGTGCTTCTCGTCTCCCTACGAGTCGGTGAAGTTGCAGCGGCTCGATGTGGCTCAGTGCATCGCCAGTACGGTGCCGATGTCGTGGCACAGGGTCACGACCTCAGCAAGGTGTCGTTTCGTGTGTTGAAGCGCGGTGTTTCGTGGCATGGAGATGCAGCTTCACTTTCAAAGACGAAACCTCGCTGGGGCCGGCGACGAAGCATAGAAAACCCCAAAGCCCTGTGATCACCGCCTTCAAGGCTAACCAGATTGGCATCGCCTCCAGGTGCGGAAGCTTTTTCTTCGATCCGATTTCGAGGTGGTGCTTTTGAACTGGTGGACAGTGACACATACTGACACTCTAAGAGAGGCTTGGCATCACTGCGCTGCAGGAGTTTGGCATGATCCAGGCATGAAAGTACTTGGTGATCGAGTGAGAGTGCAGCAAAAAAACTACTTCCTTGCTTCACCAAAGAACCCACGGCAAAAACCCATTCCGTCCTGTCTGCTGGGCGGCTCGGCTTCGGCCTTGAACAGCCATCTTTCAGCAAGCAGAAGTGGCCAAGAAAGGATAGACAATAGACAAACAAGTAGACTAAATAGTAGAATGTACCAATGTCTTAGATTGTCTTCTATGGACAATCTATTGTCTATTAGCCAATGTCTCTAGTAGACTAAGGTACATTGGCTAAATCACTCAACTGTCTTGCTTCTACAGCACATGGTAGCAGTTCTGAAGTCCAGCATCTATCATGCAGCGCCTCAACGGGAAACTCCGCCAGCAACCGTTTGGCCTAAGGGCTAAACATGCCGATAGGCCAGCACATAGAATTCTTGGGGTATGGTGGCAGGAGTTGCTACACACAATATATATATAGTTATATATTCATAGTTACTGTAGACACATATGCACACATATTATAGAGATCTTAGTGAAAGCTGATATGAAACATGCAAAACACTCTAGAGAGGTTGCATGCCACAAAGCTACAGGTGAAGTGAGAAGAGACACAAGAATCACGCAGCTCACAGGGCTCAACCAACTTTGCTCGTTCAGGTTGCATCAAAAGGAATGACCCGATCATACATATCTATATGAATGATATGTATGGGTACTATGAAGTTGCAACATGTTGCAACTAATTACACCAAATTTAAAGGTGCCTGCCTAAATGTATATCCATGGAGCCAATCAATATGTTGATGATTTGCAATTCACGTGATCCCATTACATACCATGCGATCTACATCTTTCCAACAACAGACTGGCCAATCATCAGTGGGCAACGCAATTGCCAAAATCCATGTCGACTACCAGGTGTTGCTTCCAAGATAGACCCAGGACTGCTTCCATGGTCATCTGAAAAAAAAGAACTCTCACAGAGTCCCAGAGAAAAGTTCAGTTCAGTTCAGTAGGCTTCTCTATTTTCGCCTCTCGTTTCACACCGACTTCGGCCTCTCGTTTCACATCCCGAACCACCGACCGAGACTTGGCGGCCCGCGCCTCGGCGGCCAAGCGCCTCAGATCGGAACGGCCCGCCAGCCCTGCTTCGGCGTGTGCCTCGGCACGTGGCGAACTGATGGATGTGCGAACCACGCGGGTGAAGCGGAGCGGAGCGGTTCGTTTGAACAAAAGGCGGTTCTTGGAGAGTGGATCATTTAAGTGAACACACCCCAAGTCTGCGCTTTTTTCAGTCAATATGTTGACTTAGGCCGAAATGTCTGCTACAAGTAGCTGGGATGTTGGGATGATGGACGGTCAAAGATCTGCGCCACCTACTCGTGGGGGAAAACACCCAAGCTGAATCGAGCAAACAAGTCAGAAGAATACGTTGCCCAGTTGCTTCTCAGTCTTTCAACTAGTTGAGCTTGTGATTTGTGTCTTGCACTGTATGCCATCCTTGTCACATGGAGTGCCACGGATCCGTGACGTTCCCGTTCAAAACCCGTTACGGGGTAACAGACGGGGCTGCTAAGGCTGCGGCCAGGACGCGAACCAACGGGGCGACCCCTGGTCTTACTGCTAAGGTCCAAACGCCAGAGATAGCAAGTAGCAATTCCCAGGCTCGGTCCTCACCGATAGGACGCCGGGATTTCGGGCGCGGGCAGGGCATGCGGCGCACGTGAGTGAAGGCAAGGGCCGGGCTGAAGGTATTCAGCCGGCAAAGACTGAAGGAATTGACCATCTCCAAACGATGTCTCAAATCATATAATATATGATGTCATCTCGGTGCACCAAACACTGAGACTGGGACTGGCATATTTACATAAATAAAGTTGTTGTATCAGAGGTTTGATGAGGTTTGTCTGCAGGCACATGCAAGCATATCTTCCATACGTAGACTCCATGGAGTCGCGGGGTTCTTCATTCCGTCGATGTCCTCTGGAGACCAAGCGGCAGTGGCTGCAGCCTATCACAAAAAGAAACACGCAATCTCAGTAGTCGTAGTCGCGCTTCATCTTTTGTGTGCAAACACAGAGTAGATCCCAAAGCGGATAGACCGGAACCCTCAACAAGGTTGCACCCAAATGTTAATCCACACTATTAAAACTATATACTCCCAAAATTTCGGGCATTGTCCGGCCTGTGCTTGAGCCTTGATCTGGCTGACCTGCGTGATGGGTGCTCAGGAGCATGGATATGTCAGCAGTCTAGGGAAAAAAAATTGCAAAGCCTTGCCAAGCCCTCTTTTCAGGGTAGTACGTTGGGTACATCCCATTAACCGTAACAGTGGATGATGATGGTTGATAAAGGCCTTCTCTAAGAGACTATAGTGATATGTTTTAAACCAACTGCTACAGGTAATAGGGCAAACCTGGACAAACCATGACAAACCCAAGTAGTACGCTTGGAGTACTAAGGCATGTTGCCACAGTCAGCATCAACTCATGCAACAAGGGCACATCTTGATCATGATCTCGCGTAGATCCATGGGCCTCCAGTCAAACATATGATTGCCAAAGACAGCGTCTGATCAACAAAAAACACAGACACAACATTCCAGATCAATTACAAATCACATTGTGTTTAGTATGTTTTTAGTGTTTCTCTGCTCTAAGGGCTCCAAGCCCCAAGGCCTGCGAACACAATATGCCAATCTAGCACTCACAATAGGTTAGTTGGCTTTAAGTGAATCATGATATATCATTACTTATCATTGCATGATGCTTGCCCCTTCTCTCTTCGATTCATCATGAAGGAGCCTCATCTCGTCGCTTCCTGCAGTGCTGCTCATCTGTGATCCATGATGTCTGAAGGCTCAACAATGGCGCATCAAGCAATAGCGAGAGCTTCATCGATACTTGTAGCCTATTTTTCACCATGTTCACGGATCTTGGAAGGTCATCAGTTGAACTACCTTCAACAGTCAAACATTCAACCACTCCTTCTACCACCTTCCAGGTGCACTTCACCTTCGGCCGTCCATCCCCCACACTTCGGCCCCACGTCCGCCGCGTCCGACGTTGGTGCGTTTGGAGGCCTGGAAGTCGATGCCATGTTGGTCTCGGCGTGCTTCCGTTGGTTTTCAGTGTCACGATGTCCGGAGATTTGGTGTATTTGTGTTGTTTCTTGTTGTGTTCTTTCTCAAGCAATGAACCTGATCATGTGATCTGCTGAGCTTTTGTAGTTAGTTGTAGTTTACTAATGTTTACTATACCACCGATGAATCTCAAGTCTGGCTTTCTGGACAAGGCATGGACAAGGCATTAGCTCCTGCCGGTTTGTTGTCTCCACCCTAGTTCCCTACCTGTGTTTGAGGATTGGGATTCAGATCGAGAGCTTCGACACAATCAATATTACAGTTGCGACACTGTTGAGTGCAACGCAGGTGGACTCAAGCAAATCCTCTGTCCAATTGTTCATGTGCAAAGTCGGGTGGTTATCAAGCAAATCATGAACTTGTGACCTCAATAATGGTGGTTTATTAAAACACGTCAATCACTGGTGAAGCAATAACGATAAATCGACAGTTGCCTTGCATTCACCGTTTGAGCTTCTAAATGTTACAGTCGCATTCATCCATCAAAGCCAGGCAACACTTACCACAGATCAGCACACGCGAAAGTGTAATCCACTTCATAAAGCCTTCAATAATGAGCAATCATACATAGTAACAGGCATGAGAAATCCAATAAGCTGTCTTTACCAAACAACTCAAAGGTAAATCGATCATAAACCGATCTGCATCCTTTTAGGCTGGCAAAGCCTGTGCACTCAAGGATTCACGCATGCGTGCACCTTCCGGGCATCTCGCACTGCATGAAGACAATGAAGAGACTGCACCAGTTTCTTCTGCGCTTGCAACAAGGCAAACGGAAAACGAGTCGAACATGATGGCATATAGCCTTTTTTTAATCCAAACCACAACACTGCACGCCCAAAGCATATCAACTCCGTTGCTCTTCGATCTTGCACGTGTCTTAACACTTTATCGTTCAATCAAGCTCGCCAACTGCGCATTGGATGCTGGATATCTCTCAAAAAATGTGGGAGTTCTCACACCCACTGCCTAAAGGGTAACTGCTAACTGAGTCAGATCAAAGCCAAAACCCGCCAGCAACAGCAACGCATCCCCCATGATTGAACTGAATGGTTTCAAGTCACTTGGGGGCATGAAAGAAGCATTCTTTCAGTAGGTTGATCTAATGCATCTGCCAATCTAAAATTAATTTAGTCTTAAAGTAATTAGTTTGATCTGACATGGGTACATTAATTGAAATTCTCTGACAAACATGCTCAGCACGACAGCTCTGGTATCGAGAGCCGCGTCTTTGGACATGATACAATCATGGCATGAAGAGTTTGTCTGCGACAAGGTCTAGTTACTATCAAACAGAAACTATCACAAACAAACCCGCTTCCTGCAATATGTGTGCTCTGTTTCAAGATCCGGAAGGCAACGTCTACTTCTATGACTCAAGCATCATATAGCATCATCACCCTCAGAATGGTCTGTGCTGAGCAGCCCGTCTCTACTTTTACAGTGCATTAGCTTCACAGACGAAAGTACAGGATTGGTTGCACAGCTGGGCACAGCGCATGGCGCCCATGCTCAGCTCCAGAGCCACCTGCGTTCTCTTCTGGTAGTTCATTGGATCTGTTTAAGTTGGAAGGGCCATGGGCTGACATAACTTGGAATCACTGAAAACACGGACCTTGGTGCAACCTTTTCTGGGCCCAACGACGGCGCACTGCACAAGAACAAGAGCCCATGTATGAGTGCTTGCTGGGTATTGAGCAAGCCCAACAGTTTGCAAAATAAAACCTAAAGAAGCTTTGGACTTGCAATATACCAAAAACCCATTTGGACTTTGGCTCTGTCAATACCGCAGCAAGTCCATATTCCTTCCCACACAGAAAAACCTAAAGCAAATACTCCAGGTGTGTGTAGCAATATTCCAGGGCCACCCCTCCTGGCCGATTGAGTTTGAGTTGATGAACATTCTCTGGCTTCGGGGGTCGAGCTGGGCGAAACTTGGCCAATCATTCTCTGTTTTTTTCACGTTTTTCTGGTTCTCTGACCTGAAGGTTCCAGCATGAGGCCAGTTTAATCAGTTTATCAGGGAAAAATGCCACAAACGATGAATAGAAATCGAACGTGTATAAATAAGGCGCTTCCCGAAACTATTTACTAAATCCTTCAGCAGCAAAGCACCGCAATATGCTGAACACACCCATACACGCACATGCAAATTCTGTAGAATGCTTAAAATATTGTTGAGACATGCAGAGATCTCCATGGTCCAGTCCACAGTCCGCAAGCTGAAAGACTCCACTTAGTGTGAGAAACCTCGTGACGTTTCATGTTAGTCGGCTTCAGTGACTTCAGTCCTGGTGTTCCAAAGAAAACCAACCTTGGAACCAATGCTCACTTGTGGCTAACAATCAAACTGTGTCGTTTCGTTTCTTAGAAATGCCACATGTGTCATGCCGCATCGTTTCTTTCCGCACCTTATCCCGAAGCAGATGAGAGGCTCCTGTGATGGTGCCTCAGCACTAGAACTAGTCACTAGAAGCTGTGGAAAACAGAAGACCAATGAACATGCATCACCTTACCATGCATCACCAACCATGTGAAAGCCATGATCTTCGCTCCGGTCACCCCCTCGCACCGTGTTCGTACCCGTCTTCGCTCGTGCGCCCAGGTCATGGGACCCCGTAGGTCATGGCACCCGGTAGGTCGGAACTCACCCTGGTAGGTGGACTTCCCAGGAAGTTGATTCGTTTCATTTTGGGCTGTCGACCAGGGTCACTCTGTTTTGGACCAGGGTCGCTCATACTCTCGGGAACAGAACACCACTTAGTAGCATTCTGATCTGTTCTGTTCATCTTCGGTCATTTTGACCCATAGCCACAACATGCACACATGATCACACATGTGTGTATCTCCGACCTGGTCTCTCTCCTGAAACGAAAGCTTCTAGCTTGCTTGCTGTGCTGGACGACTAGTCGTCCAGCCAGTCGCTGGTGCGTTGTCCAGGTGCGGTGTCTACAATGATCGTGACTCATCTGGATCCTTTCGCGAATGCTGGCTAGCTGGTGCCCTCCCGCTGTATGCATGCCCCCCCCTCCCGTGTCTCATCTGGAACCAATCTAACATGGAAGCTGAGAATGGACCGGTGGAAGACAGACCACTTTCCGAAGACCAACCCGACGTGGTGACCTGGGGTTCCATGTAGTCCTCTGCAGAAAATGTCAATGCAGCAACATGTTTGCAGGGCATGGAGCATAGTCCTGGGAGGCGGTTTACTGGGTCCATGTTGGCACCAATCTATGTGGATGACCTCGACACTGCCAAGCAGTCGAAATTCCGAACGTTTCATATTATGGACATCTCTCCCGCCACAACGAGCGTAGCAGAATCGTCAACTTACTGTGGCTGAGTCGCTGGATAAGCGTTGTCGTTGTAGGAGTATTTGTCAACCTAGCACCAAGGCGACAGAAGGCAAACACAGTTCACTCCTCGCGGACTCCTCTTTCTCTCTTACTCTTCTTTTCTGTCTTATGTGTTCTGGTAACTCTCTATACCATTACTATATATACCCATGTATAATAACTATATATGTATATATATATACACGTGCATCTTTGTTGTTTCTGGTGTGCTCGCTACCATCTTATGAGTCTGTCATCCGGGTCTGTGTCCGCCTGTGCAACTGCGCAGGACCCGCAGAAAGAACCTGCGAGGCGGCTCGGTGTCTCCATCGGACTGACTCTACCAACAAAGGTTGAAGAAGCCTGTAGGCTATCCCAGAGGTACCCCAGGTTACGGGTCCTAAGGTCACTTAACCTCTCTTGGTACCCCTTGAATTGGAGCTACTTGGCCAAGCCACATCTATCATTCATCTAAACTACGTACTAGCACAAGTACGTAGAAAACAGTTTGCCTGCTTGGATCAACGCACTCCTATGATGTTCTATGACTCTTAATATGCTAGTCTCATGTCCAACCAACGCTCGCCACATTTCTCGGTTCCCCATCGACGCTCACCGGACGAACTCCATGAGGAGTGCTGGGCGTCGGCAGCTGTGGAGCACTCCTGCGTGGCGTCCAGACACTCCGTCTATGAGATATGAGTTGACATATCTGGCAACATTGGGGTGGTTTTCACGTTTGACAATGTATTTATATAGTATGTATATACACATATACAAACCAAAGTAATATACTGTTTTAATAGTATTATACACTATTATATATATATATATTATATATCACAAATGAAGTGCGGGGACACATCCATCCCCCCTCGTTGTGGGGGGTCCAAACCCTCGCGAAACGGGTGGGGATCGCCTTTGGCCGTCTGACCCCGAACCCCCCGACCCGGCCTCGTTTGCACCGTGGCGGGCCGACCCTGTGAAGGGATGGTGCGTAGGACCGTGGACCTCGTGCCGATGGTCGCGTGGACCGAGGTATACCGGTGGTGTGGATGGATCCCGTGTGCATCGCGGCCTGAATTGCCTGTGAAAAGCAAAACGGAACACTGGAGTCACTGGAGAATTGGAAAGCTCTGAATGATCTGAAAAATTTCCCAAAAACACTGGCGCCAGGAATAGCTGCAGCTAGGGAACAATACATCTCATGATGCAACAGAATGCTTAAATACAACAACTTAACAACCATGTGATCGTCGTTCATTGCCAACATGTCTTGGATCAAATGGATCACGCCCTGGACTCCGGGCACAGCAGTCACGCTGGGCCGCGCAGCCTCTCCACGGTGCATGATCGACCCGAGCCCTGCTGTGCCAACAACCACATCACTGTCCTTACAGTATATACTATTGACGAAAAAACGATAAGTATTTGTAACTCCATTTACATTATATATATAGTATAATACATCGATATTATGAAACTATCTATTTTATACTATTCACATCTATTCACCAAAATGCATGGAACAATGCCGCGCCAAGAAAGCGATTTCCGACCTACAGTCCGTTCTGTGCGATATCAAGCTACCGACGTCTGAACTTCTGCGCTGACGGGCGCCTTTCGCGTGCTTAGCACGGTCGGGGTCATGGCCTCACGGCCGTCCTCCTGAGTCAAAGCGTGAAGCTGCACACTCCGCTGCCGTGAGAGGAGCATTCCCGACAAGAACATCTACAGGAAAAGGTGGATAAAGACATGATAAAAGGATATCAAAGGTGGATTTTCTCGTACCCCAAAGCTGCATTTAACATTTTGAGAAAATCATATGTGTGGATGCCTTGCCTACAATGAGGCCCACTTCTATGACAATATCTTTGACACCTCGTTGCATAGATTAGGCCTGATACCTCATTATGTATATATATATATATACTTACTTAGTTGAGGCAAATACCATTCTCAATCAAGCGGCAAAACTCAAAGCACTCATCCTGTTAGCACAAAATCATTGTCGTCTATCTCCTTGGGTTTGGGAGCCATCATCACCTGCTTCATCGCAGAGTTGGGCGCTGGTAAGGGCGATGGGATGCTCGAGTTGACCTGGCGCTGGGTCCACCGCTGCAACTGTTCAACACAGCGAGAAGCAGGGTCTTGTTGGATGCAAAAAGAGGAGCAGAATGAAGACACACATGCTTCTGGAAAGGCAAGGGAAACAAGGGGAAACACATGGAATAAACAACTATCGTCTAGGAGTATGAACTGCTGAGCATATGCAGCATATGCATAATAATAAAATGAAGGTCACACGTCACACGTAACAATAAACATTGCCTGCTGTCAAACTGGTTTTAACAGATTCCAGCGCGGACTCCAAGAACATCGCCTGGCCTGCGGGTGAGCAGCAGTCCTGAGGCAATGTCACCCATGGTCTTGGGATGTCGATCCGACAAAACTCCCTTTAAATAGATCTTCCAACAAACATCACAAACGCGGGTGCTGGCAATGCGATGGCCACTGCTGAAGAGAACTTTTTCTTAAACAAACATTCACAACTTCGCGGGTGGATATATCCGGTGCCTCTTATGGGTTTTAAGCATCACTGGCATGGGATAGTACTTGGATGTAATTGGCATTTTTATAGAGTTATAGTTATAAAGGTAATCCACTTTCATCGGCGTTCAGCCCCTATTCAGCTGAGGATCTGCTGACTGTCATCAGCCAAAAGAGTCGTATTGTTGCTGCCACTGACCTGGTCTTCTTTGCCCTGCACGGATCGCGGACCACGTCGTTGCGACCGCCATTTCAGTGGCCACAGCATCGGTTTCACCTCCTTGTTGCTTTCTATTCCACGAATTTGCTCGTGTCATCTGTTATTTGCTCGTTTTTAGATAAGATCAGTCGAAGAGAAGAAGAGCTGCGACGCGCGTTCGAAGTCAAGAGCTGATTTCGCCTCTGGGCGCTCTTGACTTCTTTCCAGTGTTGGAGCAACTCCCACGGGAAGAATGGCGGTTGCTGTGTCCTGAAGTGTGCTTGGGCTCGGCTTCGCAGGTGTGACTGGAGTGGAAGGTGCCAGAATACAAAGCAGAGACGCACTAACCACTCACATAGCTAAAATGCAGTAAACCATTGGAAACCACTCCAGAGATCTCCAGAGCATATTCACAAGGCAATTCACAAACGTGTCAAATTCCTCACCTTTGCCGCCCAAGAGCACCAGCATTTCATCACTTGCATAGCTTTGTTGTCATGCAAACAGTCTGAGTTCGTCACATGTGAGAAATCTCCAGAAAGCGTTGCATTTGCCTGCATCATGAGTTTTGTAAGGATTCTGCCGTTGTTGAGTCCTTTTTACATGTACAAGTACAATAGATTTTGTCTTGGTGCGCTTCGGCAAGTCCACGACTTGTACAGTGGTCTACGATCACACATGACCAAAACCTCGCATCTACAGTAGTATTGATCTCGATGCAACAAATCGTACTACAGACCCTCCATATGCTCCACAGAAGTGGCCGTAAAACGCGCCTCTGCTTGCTGTACATCAAAGGTGTTGGCTGCGGCTTCAGCAGCGGCAGCCTTGGCCTACGTGACGCGGACTTGGCTGAATAGTCTACAAGTGAACAACACGTGTCTGTTCAACGGGGTCCTCTTCCATCCTTCTTTTGACACAGCAGCTTTAAGCAAAGGAACCAACTCCGAATTCTGGTCACAAACCAGGAAAAAAGCACTTCAGACCAAAAGATCTGCTGTCCATCCACGTGCCACCTTGAACTGTACGGCCGCATCATGCAAAACAAAAGAAGCAATGGCTATTGCGGGCCAACGTTGCCTTCAACAAAGGAGCTCACAGCAGCCTAGTTACATTCCGCGGCCTGTTCTTCTTTTTCCATAAGCTCCCTCTGCTGCCTGGCAATGAGGCAGATAGTTCCCCACTTGACAAACCAAAACGGGAAGCACTGACATACTCACATCTGCAAGAAGAGTTTTCACTCGCTCAGTTTGGCTCAAGAGATCAGAATAGAAAGGCACACCATACTGACAGTGAAGAGAATTATTGAACTGCTACACCCTGCACTCAAAGTCACAAAGCACAGCGGCAGCCTTGTGGTTGACGCTTTTCTAAAGGTTGATCCATCATGATCCATCTA
Organism: Durusdinium trenchii; assembly: GCA_963970005.1. Taxonomy (NCBI): domain Eukaryota; class Dinophyceae; order Suessiales; family Symbiodiniaceae; genus Durusdinium; species Durusdinium trenchii. The sequence continues at coordinate 1,294,894 of CAXAMN010022028.1, read as the reverse complement.
CATTCTGATTCTCCGATTTCCCTTGAACCGTTTCCTCTCTGGGCCGCACGCTTTCCCGGCCGGTGTCCATCTCAAGTCTCACTCCCCTCGCCCAAGACTTCGCAGGTGTTGCTGCCGCAGGCGCAGCAACTCAGAATGCTCCTGTGGCGGTGTCAACCACGGGTGGGTGGGTTTTTTTCCTACCCTTCCAGCCTTCCACCAATTGTCTGCACCGTCCTTCCGTCCGAAAAACAGACCTGACGACTCTGACGACCCCGAGGACGTCATACAACGTCAGACGTCTTCCATCGTCTTGCCGGGTTCCCGACGGAAGAGTATGATACAGTGATACAGGATTGACCGTCCGTGGCAATTCTCCAATATAATATATACACAGTGCAGTATCCGTCTTTTGGGGGGAACCAATGCTCCCAAAATGGTTTTGCACGTTGATCCACTTTTCCTGGGTCGGAATATGATCCTCCTTCATGCTTCAACATCATCTTCACGTCATTCAGAATTCGACATCGATTTCCTCAGCTGGCCTTATCGTAAAGGCCTTCGAGCTCCCGAAACTGATGCTTGCTCGCAAACAGTTCACCTTGGGACCTGCGCAAGCGCCCAGCGTAGCTGGGTCGAACATCAGGAAGAAGCAAGTTGCTTCAACCTTCTATCTAAGCCTTCTAGGTTCTAGGTCTGAGAATCTTAGAAGCTGAGCAACCACCCTCACCTTCTGTGAATGGTGTTACTGGAAAGTTCAAGCGCTTTGTTGTCTTGTGTTTGCCTCTTCTCTGGCTTCAGCACGGGTATATGTGCTGGTATACCAAAACCAAACAGTTGGCACAATATATACACAAATGGCGTTGAGTCTGGCTTAACGAACCGAGTTCGAACAAAAAGGGGTGCTCAACGAACCTGCCATCCAAACAGGCAGCCGTCGTATCGGGCGCATTCGGACGACAGCCCAGGATCACCGGCGGATTTCGGCCTCTCCAGGTCTCTTCTGAGAAGCGACATCTCTTGTTCCACTTGTCCTAAAACGGGCACGGAGGTTTTCCAACCGCTTCATGTCCGAGTCCTCGTAAAGCTCGGGGTTTCCTGAAGGTGGACGATTCTGCTCATATTGGGTCAATCAAAAAGTTACCCGGGTTTGGGCCCACATGTCGGGTTTTCTGATCTCTGGAATACCATCGGATCCTTCAGATTATTAGATTGAAGATGATGAAGACTGGATATACTGTACGACGTATGCTCATGTCAGTCGTGCGCCGCACCTGTGCTCTGCATCGTGCAGCACACCGCCTTTCAGGTTCTAAGATGTTCTAAGGAGCCGGCCGTTGAGCATTCGGTTTTGCTCGTGAATGTCCTGGGCTTCAAGAAAAAGCTCGGAACATCGAGTGGGTCCTTTCTGTGGCTCCACTGGAACACAGGGTCCAAACCTCCTCCAAAAGCCTTGAAGCACTCGGTATCCCTCCCCATCTGGTTGTGAGTTGTGAGTCAAAGCCCCACCAAACCAATTACAGGTTGACATCGCTAAGAAAGACGAGAGGAATCTGTTCGCTGGTCTCTGCCCCCGGTAAACCAGATCATCTACAGATATCCATCTAGCTGGTAGGTTCCTCATGGCACCCGTTTCGCTCGCCCGGAGACTCACTCTGGTAGGGTTCTCAGTCGTCGATTCTGTTCCTTTTCTGTAGGTTAACCAAGGTTTCTTAGTCTTGACCGTTTTTGACCCATAGCCATATGGAGCGGCGATCTAAACCCCTTACATGCATCTAAAGGACATCAACAGAGGGGGGTGTCGTTTTGGGGTTCCCGACCCGCCCGACCCTATCTTTTTTGAAGGCTTGCGTTGATGTTGGGAATCGGCACTCCCAACATGACGGCCTATCGCTGTGCACCCACAGTGGCTGCTTCTTCATTTTACTGATTGACAGATTTCGACATGTGACACAAAGCGTCCATGGCTGTATTTTTCTTGCTACTGAGGCCCATGTGTAGAACACATGTGAGGTTGTGTTAAAAAAACACCTCTACCTTTCCCACTTTTGACGTTATCGTGTTACAGCACGTTGACTGACTGCAACAAATGCAGTATAGTGTAGTGTGTGTGTGTGTGTGCACTACATGCATGTGGTGTGTGGAACCTTGCAGCATGAAGACATTAGGCACACTTCATTCCAACTACACCCAAAGGTGTTTTAGGCTTGCTGTGTTATCGTTTTGTTATCATGTTCATCCCTGATGCAAGGTGGAAAACCATGTGGCACAACAATGCTGTAGCACAAGGCTACAAGCCCCACATCTGTCCAAGCACATACCCACCAAGAGCAGTCATGCATCGACCCTGACAATTTGGAACATTAGTAGGTTTTCTGTTTGCGTGTGTGCATGCGTTTTCTTCACACCACTTCTCGCATGTGAAGGGGTTTCCACAAGAGTCATCGGGGGTTATCGTTTTTTTTCCTTATCGTTTTACAGGTGTCAAGATAGATCAGACATACATATATTTTGTAATGTAATTAATCAAAGTCAGGTATTGTTTTTAGTTCCCGACCCTATCGTTCATTCAACAATGATGTCCAGCCTCCTTTAAGCTACATAAGGACAGGTTTTGATAGGTGCTCATATCTCCCGTATTCTCCGTTCCACACCAGTCAATGTTGAGGCCCCGCACCGCCAGTTCCGCCTTCAAGCCATGCTTCACCTCCGCCACCTTCATCGGTCTGGTCGCTCTGGTTGTGATCGATGATTCGGTGTGTGTTAACATAGGGAGACCTCATGAGACCTCCCAAAAAAGTCCCTGGAAGAAGGGACATAGACCAGTCTACCCGTGGGGGTGTAGAAGGTGTCTCCCTCTAAAGATGCACAGCGATTGGGCCATGTGAGAAACTAGATGGCAAAGCGGCTGCACAGTGCTGGGACGTCTGTGCATGGCGGCTGCACAGTGCCCTGGAAGACCATCGTCGCTGCATCGCTCCGGTCCGGTGGAAAGGCGCGGTCAATGGTGGACCTCGTTTTCACAGTTACAGTGTACTTGGTGGCCAAATGAGGTCAAAGACTAAGAGATGGTGTACTTGGAGATGGTGTACTTGGAGATTTGGCGGAACTTGGTGGCCAAAGACTAAGAATGTCACACCAACGACCACTCCTGATCGAAATGAAGACATAGCACTTCTGTGCAAGTTCACGAAAGTCCTACCAAGTAAAAATTATATCGACCAACAGAAGGCCTGCAAGCCTCTCTAAATCTCTCTAAGCCTCATGAACCTCAACTGCCTCGCGACCTTTGCGAAACCATCATGAACCCCATCTCTTTCTTCGTCTGGTGAACACTCAAACAATGACGTAGTTGTTCTGACGCGAAAACAAAAAAGATGAGTAGATGTTCTCTTCACATCTCTTCACTGGTTCGTTCCTTGTCGTTTTTTATTTTTTCCGTGCCTGTTTCTCAAAGTGCGCACGGATGTCTTGCATGGGCTTCACCAGCGTCTCATGGGCCTCACGGATGTCTCGTGGAAGTTTTTGAGTCGAGCGGTCGATCCTTTTTCAGCTCTGCAGAAGACCCTCCTCATGGGGTCTGTCTGTTTGATTAAAGAACATGTACATGTACTGTATCGAAATGATTAGACATGTAGAACGAACAAGACTTGATGCTTGGAACGGCAGGATCAGCAATCTCCCCCAAAGTGAAAGTCCAGTCCAATCAACCTGAGCAATCCCAGTACACGGAGTTCTTCTACCTGCATGGACGCCCCGATGCACATCAAGAAACCTGTCAATCATAAGCTCTGCTTCTCTTACACATGTCACAACACTCCGTCAACACTCTTGAGAGCTGACATTCCATCAATTCCATCTAACCTTCACTGCCCCTTAACATCGGCGGTCTCACCCCGATCTCCGGTCTCCGCCGTCTCCGCTGTCCGCCTCGCTTCGGAGCTGCTCCGAACGGAGCTCCACCAGCTCTTGATGCAGCTCCCGGCGCTCCTGGAGGTGCGGCGACGGACGTCAGTTCGTTTATGGAAGCGCTCATCGAAGCAGTTTCGATTGGAGATTGGAGTGTTAGGTCCAACTCAACCATGTTGGTGGATGCTTGTTGGACATGGGAGATGGGATAGTTCCTGAGCCGGCACTTTCACCTGGCGTAAAGGAAGGCTTGAATTGGTTGGAAACGCCCACACCTAAAAAAAAACAAGCCAACAACAATGCAGGGACATTGCGCGGCAACACGAGGCCACTGCAACGCTCAAACGCTCTGACGTGAAGTTATTCACGCAATGGTGATAATAGTAAATGAAACAATAGTTGCAAAGGGCAACCAGAACATGGAACACAAGTAACATCACACATAGCCATTCTTGTTTTTGACTTTCAAGCTATTCGAGGTCTGTGACCGCTAGCGAACACATAGCCATTCTTAGAAATGCCAATCCAGAGCGGCTCATTCGGAACCCCGGCCAATCGGCTCCTTGTTGTGCCGTCGCAACAAGTCATCCATATCATCACAGTGCTGGTCCATCAGCTTCTGGCAGCGGAGTTCACCGTGCACCGCCGCGACTGCATGGTGGTTCACCGTCGACCCTGGGAGTCCAGCTGACTCTGCTTCAGAGTCTGACTTGATCTCTGAGCTCGGTGACAAGGTGAGCCGAAGGTTGGACCTTCCAAACCTTCAGAACTCCCGAGTCTTGGTGCCAAAGAGTCTTGGTGCAGAGTCTTCCATGTCGTGGAAAAAAAACCAAGACGTCTGGGATGTCGGCCGGACCCCCGCAGTCACCACCCGCAGTTCAACCTCCCGTGCTTGGCTGCACGGTGGTTCGGGACCTCTGCACCACCCGATCCGCGGGAGCTCCGCGGGCAGTGTTTGAGACGTCGACAGACCAGTTCCCGCGCAGCTCAACCGACTCGCGAAACATGGAGAAGAATGAGATAGGAATCTGAATTGACATGGTGAGTGATGCAGTACAAATCACAAATAGTATATTATAGAATCATTGAGACTCCTGGTAAGGTGTGTGAGTCCTGCTTGGCCACTGACTATATCACTATAACATACATTAACATACTATAACGAGTTTGATGATTGGATAAGAAACCGATCAAATCACACGGAGTGCATCTTCATACCCCTCTTGTTCCTGACATGTCAACGGCATCGACAGGATCCGACCACAGTCCAATAGGTTCGCCGGCCTTCTTCTCCAATTCAGCTGCCACCCGAACAGCATTCACGTCCAGCTTCATCAATAGCACCTACATCAAAAATGTAACCACGTAGAGTCAAATTCTGTGGACATTTCTGCAATTGGTACATAACACCTTGTCTCCACACAATCGATCCAAATCTTGATCAGTGCATTGCGCAGTATAGCAAGTCTACCACACGTCAGAATCAGCAGCAACTACGTAGTTTACCAAACAAACCACTTCACGACATGAAATTGACTGACTGGTGCGACTCGTAGGGAAGTTATGGGAAGTTGAGCCCCCCTATGGGAGATTCTATTGGATCCAGCCACCCTCAGCCACCCTGCGTTCGTCGCACCAGTCAAAACCGACGTGACCGGGCCGATGGATCTCTCGATGAAAACTGCTACGTGGCCTGCGACGTGGCTCCGAAAGTCACAAGTGATCGGTCACCATCCGAGTTTTCTGGGAGAACCTTCCAACGATTCCCAAATTGGGGAATTGACATCCAAAAGCACCCAGAACTGGGCATTCTCTCAGAAAGCAGCTTGATTCAAGCAGAACTTTGCCTCCTCTGAGTCGCGAGGTTGGGGCGAACCTGTGCCGACTGTGCCGGGCTGTGTTTCGACTGTGCAAATCTGCAGAATCCCAAACAAACCACTGGACAAACACAACACTGGAGGTCTAGCAGTGCACCAAGAAATGACCTGGCAACTTTGCCCCCAAAACCTTAGCGGGACCAAGGTGACCTATCTGATCCTCCAACACCTGCGTCTCTTTTGCCAAGTTGGAAGAACCAATGCCAATCAGTGGAACCGGTCAAACACATGAAATCCTCGTCCTTTTTCGGGGTGCCAGACTCGGTCGCTGTCCCACTTTCCGTCGCGACCGATATGAGTTGGGCCTTCGTTCTGGTTGCTGTGTTTTCCGCTATGCGCATAGCTGCGCGAACTCCAGGATTTACGGAGGAACGTGCGTGGTTTGAGCGCCCCAGAAATGGACCTCTGCAGATTGCTGCAGTTCTCAGCGGCCTCCCAGTCCTTTTGCTGGGACATGCCGACCAGACTGGGAGGTTTGGACGAATTCTGGGAGAACGGAGGTGGCACAAAGGATAGAATGACATCATCCCCCATACATCTGGCGGCAGTTTGCTACATCTATATAGCGACGTCTGATCTGGCCGAAGTGAATCAGCTTCTAGCTATGACGTGTGGATTGCCTCTCTTACAGTAAGTCTTATATGAGCACAATCCACACGCCTTAGCTCCGCCCATAGCAAATTGAAGGAAAGACCACTCGGCAGGGCCTCCGCTGAAAACCAGCGGTGGTGGTAGTAGTAGTAGTAGTAGCAGTAGTAGCAGCAGTAGTAGTAGGTAGTAGGTAGTAGGTAGTACGTAGTAGGTAGTAGGTTGGACTGTAGGTAGTGGTGGTGGCAGTAGTAGTAGTAGTAGCAATAGTAGCAGCAGTAGTAGGTAGTAGGTAGTAGGTGGTAGGTAGTCGGTAGTAGGTAGTAGGTCGCTGGATCAGAATAGACAACCATTGGACTGAGACATGTCGATCGCTGGATCAGAATAGACAACCTCTGATTCGGATTCGTTCCATTTCATTGTAAAACGACTTCGCTTGAAATAAACATCAACAAACTCACCCAGCCAAATGTGCACCTCCAATGCACCAACAAGTATGATTGAGCAGGGTATTGTATCATTAAGCTGGCTGCCAATGCGGGCTCGAGCTGGTGGCCGGCGGCATGCCGAAGGCTGTAAATATCTCTGGTCTATCTTGACTCTTCCGGAGTCTCTTTATTTCAATCCGCCAAACAAACACCATCAAACACCTCATCTTGGAGAATGGCTCCACTTTTGCCTTCTGCCTGATGACTCGTGGCCCTATTCCAGCGGCCCTCGCCTCCTCGCGCCCTCGCCCCCTCGCCTGCGGATGCGGAGGAGGTGCTCAGCTTGAAGTCCTTCAGGTCCTGACCAAGCGCCGCTCTAAACGGTCTGAAAACACCGAAGGTCAACCGAAGATCGTTTGGAGCCCGTCACCTGAGAGAAACCGTGCACGGGGCTCCCAGGTGGCTCCCAGGTGGCTCCTACGGATTTTGACTCACCCACATGTTGAGAAGAGTTTGTTCCTTGAAAGGCCACTACTCACCACTCGCCTTCGACTCACGTGAGATACGTGAGAACATTTGATGGCTGCCATCGATCTGCGATACCCCCCCGTCGATCAGCACGTGTTGTCCCAAACGCTTGTGGCTTTGGGTATCTTCTGTATGAGCCACACCTGTGCCACACCGGAAAAGCTGAGACTCCTGTTGGTGGTTGATAAAGCAAACAGTCTTCTCCCGGCCGTTCTATCCACGAACGGTCTATGGCCACCCCCACAGTACTTGACAACAGGCCAGAAAACCTACAGCATTTAAAAGCTTCTACAGTCACTATGGAAACCATGGGCACTTGAGTCATGTTGCGGAGCCCTAGAAGGCAAAAAGGGTAGAGAGCAACAAAATAAGCCAAGTCAAGTTGATGAAGAGACAACTACCCTGCCACAAGTCGTCCTTTGTTCGCTGAGAAGAACTCAATCGGGTTGGTGTTGTTGTCTTTGAAAAACATCATCAACTCAACAAACCTCAACCTCAACAATAAAACAAAGAACTTGAACACTGGTCACTGGTCCAACCACAGCTAGCTCCTCCGGCAAAGGCCTTTCAGCTTCGGGACCTAATCATTATGTTTTCTGCTTCGAACATAAAACATACAACAAAACACCAGAAAACATATATGTATATTATCTATATATATATATATACATGCACTTCTGAGATGGTGCTGCCGCGAAACGATGTTTTGTGCGGGAGATGTAAGTGAGATCCAACATGAGGTGACACAAAAGTCACTGAACATACAAATTCCATGTAATCAATTCAATTATTTGCTAATTACAAGTACTGCCGACGAACCACAAGAGATGCCATTTTCATGTTGTGCATGCAGCGGCTGCCATTTGAGTCCGTCGCTCGATGGCTGTCGAAGACCAGATAAGGATACCTAAGATTTGCGGATTGCAAGACAAACCTTTCAACGAGATACGGTATGCTTGTCCCTCGACCGAAAAGGACGGGGTAACGGTATGGGTAATAGCATGTAATAGCGGTTTGCTGAGTGTTGATCAATAGAACTCCCCGCAAACTAACATGGAACCTGAGAATTGACCGGTGGTATCGAACATCGTGTCCGACTGTCTGGTGTACACCACACTGTCTCCGGTCGGCGAGATCGGAAGTTTTCGACCTGAAAGACCCGTCTCTTGCGGCAACGGACATCCGTTTTTGCCTACGGAATCAAACAAGTATACGGCCAAGCTTCTACTTACTAAGGGTTGAGGCGCATCTATCAAGAATAGCCACACCACAACTAACCACATCACAAGCAACCCCATTATTATATATGCTTCACGTGACAGTCAAGGACCCTTGTCCAAATGGTTGACGATATTCTGCCATGGCAGAGCAAAGATGGTGTTGGATCACGTCCGCCTTCACAGAAAGTCTGGCAAACAGTAAATATATAGTAAATAGTCCCAGTATTTCCTTGACAATGAGATCATATGAGATCAACATACAGTAGATCAACCATATCCACCGATGAAACAGCTGCAATTTCCAACGTTGAATACTTAACCCCCCAAACCCATAATATGACATACTCCAGCCACAAAAAAAAAACAAGAAATCCACATGCTTCAACAACCGGAAGAAGCTGTGTCTGTGTGTCCATCCTTCTCGGACGACCGCCAAACGGCCAAGGAACCGCAACGGCTCGGCCTTCACTCCCCACGGGCGATGGGCCATCGAGCTGTAGGGCCTGACAGCTGCCACTCAGCGGTCTCTGTAGGGATTACTGACTTCACTCCCAACTGATTGATGGCGAGCCTGGCGAGCCGCCTGGCGAGCCGGCTAAGGGTTTAGGGTTGAGCGATCGTGAAAAAGAAGCCGCCCACGCAAAGGGGCGCCAGGGTTTCAATCCGATGTATATGGGTTTCAATGGGTTTCATGTTTCTTCGTATTTGACTCATCCCTCTTTGGATCGCAAATTGGTAGGTGAGATCTGATCTGTATTTGCCTAGCTCGAAGCTAGTCGAGTATTGAAACATCCATGGCCTTGTCCATCTGCTGGAGCAGCTTGGAGACAACCTCAGAAGTTCTAGGCATTAAACGGAAGGTTGAAAATCAAGAAACATAGACTTCTACGTCGGTGGTGCAACTTGCTGGAAAGAGGACTAGAAGCAGCACAAACAAGGCTTCCAGTGGTTCAATGCGGTTGATTGGCTTCCAGTAGTTCATTGCGGCTTCCAGTGGTTCAATTCCAAGAGTGGTGTGGTCTTCACTTGTGCCGGGCACCATACACAGCCACGAGCTGTCAAATGACTTTGCAACCTCAAATAGTCGGGTGTTTTCGCGTGTGTTTGCTGCAGCAAGCCTCTTTTTCCCATCAAAAACGGCCGGGGATTTCTGCAACAGAACCCACGGGGCTGGTCCCCGTGTTATCCGCAGAGCGGCAGTTGGGTTGGGTGCGGCTGATCCGCTAGGTGGAAGACAGAGCTACAGTACTCCCACCGCCGAGGCGTGTGACTTCAACAAGTCCGTACCGAGCTCAAGGAGGTCATCAACTTTCATCAACTCCAATATATATAATATATTATATATATATTCAATACCAGCACGCTTTTCTGGTACATAAATTAAATCTACACAAAGTAAACAAAAAAAGACTTGAGCAGGAAAAACTAAAAGCTCTTCAGCTTTTAGTAGGAAGAGTACAAGCTCTGAAGCTTTGATGCTTTTCAGCCAGCGGAAAAGGTCCATCCTAGATGATGCACCCTTTTCGACCAGCTTCTCTGCATCAGGGAAAATGTCTGGTACCTGTGTACTCAGGACGGAAAAAGAAAGCGCCGTTGGTCAGCATCTCAACGAGTATCCAACGACTGATCTCAAGAGCTTCTCATGCGGAACCGAAGTCCCTCCTTCGCTTGTTCGCCACTCGCTGTTCAAGGACGTGCGGGGCGTGCTGCAGTGCTTGCAAGAAAACCTTCATTTGCAGTCCTTCGTCACTGGAATCTTGCGCCAAAGATCTCGTAGATCTCATTGAACCCACCATTCGGGGAATCTCAAGCTGAATAGTTTCGGCTTCCTGAAATGTTACACTCCTCTTGAATTCTGTCGTCTTGCCTGTGTGAGAGATCACCATGCTCTCCTTTTGACGCATTTGGCCAGTGCACACAATCTCATCATGTTGAGCAGCGCCGCGACTGCTGCAGCACCCCATCACGATCCAAGAATCTGGTAGCACAACTCGCGAGCCAAAGAGCTCAGAAATCGGTCCGTCAAGTATTACAATAGGGAAATCATCCTGGTAGTAAAATGCAAAAAAAACATCATCTTGGGTTAGTGGATGGGTGTGTCAGTGATCTTAAGGCGGCGCCTGGCAGTGCCGAAAAAGGCATTTCACGATATTTCACGTCACCGACCCTCGGCTGCCATGGCTGGCAAACATCGGAGCAGCATAACCCAGTCTTTTTTTCAGGCACACGAAAGCCGGACTAGCCCAGGCTGGACAGCCGCAGCTAGTCATGGAAGAGATCTGCATCATCTGGACATATTCAAAACTCACTAAAAGCCATTCAGCCTTTAGCAGGAAAAGCTAAGAACTCTTCAGCCTTTAGCGCGAAAACTGCAAGCTCTTCAACCTTGAGCAGGAAAAACTAAAAGCTCTTCAGCTTTTAGCTTTGAAGCTCTTCGGCCTCTAGAAATCTTTAGAAGATGAACTGCAAGCCCTTGTTGAGCAGGAAAAACTAAAAGCTCTTCAGCCTTTAGCAGGAAGACTACAATCGCTCTGAAGCTTTGATGCTTTTCAGCCAGCGGAAAAGATCCATCCTAGATGATGCACCCTTTTCGACCAGCTTCTCTGCATCAGGGAAAATGTCTGGTACCTGTGTACTCAGGACGAAAAAAGAAAGCGCCGTTGGTCAGCATCTCAACGAGCATCCAACGACTGATCTCAAGAGCTTCTCATGCGGAACCGAAGTCCCTCCTTCGCTTGTTCGCCACTCGCTGTTCAAGGACGTGCGGAACATGCTGCAATGCTTTCAAGAACACCTTCATACGGAGTCCTTCGTCACTGGAATCTTGCACCAAAGTGTGAAATTGGCTGCCTAAAGTGACCGAAAAAAAGCGAAATGCGCTCGTCTTTCCGATCTCGCGTCATGGCTTGAGCCACGGGTCACGTGGCAAGTGAACATGGTCGAAGCATGGACACAGCTACGATCGAGTCTCCTGGCCACCTCGAACCTCGTTTTCAGACCGATCTTTCTTTTGTGGAGTGAGATCGTAGCTGCGACCCTGCATGACCTCGGTGAGAGGGCCAGGCTTCATAGCCTTCGTAAGACAGTCCGCAGGCATACGGTCTGTGCTCGTCCAAACAAGGCTTGTCGTCCGGTCAGGCGGAATGTGATCCGTCAGGAGTGGATCACCCAGCAGCTCGCCCGGCCGGCGCCAGATCAACTGACGTGTGGCGCTGAGGTCAATGGCCAACCTCTTATCCTGGACACTCTGGAGTCCAGGATGTGCGACATGTTCTGCCAGAGAGCAGCAATCCGTGTAGAGGTTCATCTTCACCTGATCTTGAGCTGCTATCTGCCATTGCCGTAGGTCTCGGCCATGATCGCTCCAAAGTCCATGGAAGACATACCTCATATGCTCACATTCTTCCATGCCAGCGATCATCGAAAGAGTCTCCGCTTGGAGAGTTGACCTGCAAACTCGGCGAATGCAGGTGGAGTGCCAATCAAGTAGCAGCAGGTTGCCCTCATGTGTGTGCTGGTAGGACTCATGGGCCAAACACATCAAGCGGCCACTCTGACTCCGCAGTCCCAATCTCTTGCCGCTTCCACTGACATCAGCGTCATTGGCAAAAGAAGCGTCCTGGATGCCAATGATCATGCTTTCCTCAAACTTGAAGGGCTTCAGTGGATAGCTGATGCCAACATCTTTGCTGCCTCTTGCAATCTTGACAATGCCGTTGGCAAAGATGACATCACTGAAAGTCGCTTGCGACACATTGGACTGCAGGTAGCTCACAGCATACGAAAGGTCAGGGCGACAAACACGGGCCAACCATGCCAAGCTGCCAATGATGCTCCTTAACTGATCTTTAACATGATCTGGCACTCGAGCATCTTTTGCTTTACGCTGCTCTGCAGACAAGTACACTGGCCGAACTCGGTCGATGAGGCTTGGACAACTGATGTGGACTCCAGTGTCATCTTTCTTGATCTCGCGGCCACAGTACTTAAATTCATTCTTGGAGAGCTTTCCAAACTTGTACTTCTGGCAGATGGCTTCCATTCTGTCATTGATCACCTTGCCGCCTGTCCAGAGCAAATCGTCCACATGGACGATAACTAAGCCTTCCAGGTAGTCGCCAGTCTTCAGGCTGTAGGCGGCTGCCTCATGTGGAATGGCGGTGAAGCCTTGCTCCAGCAGAGAGCTGTGCAGGTTCTTGAACCAACCTCTTGGTGCATCTTTGGTTCCATACACGGTCGATGAGACCATGTAGTAGCGACCGTCAGGTTCTCCAGGAATTCCTCCACGGGGCATGGAGAGGATGAGTGTCCTGTCAAGCTTGGAACCTTGAAGAAACGCTGCACTGATGTCTCCGGTCCACAAATCAACATCTCGGCAGGCTGCCAAGATGAGAGAGAGCGACAGCATAGGCATTGAGCAAGTAGGGCTGTCTGTCCTCATCTGAGAAGCATCTTCGAGGTCGCCTCTCACAACAAGTCGTGACTTCAGCATTGGATCTTCGGTGACCTCTGCCTTGTCGACGTCCACCCATCGAGTGGGAATCACCCGTAGGCCTGGGATCTCCTTCTTGAGCTCCTGAAGTTTCTCTTCAGTCAACCATTGGCCATCGGTGTATTTTGTCCAGTTGTCCCACTCTTTTCGTCTGGTGCCGTCGAGCTTCTCTTGGACCTCCTTGGACTCTTTCTCATAGACCAACTCACGCCCAGCTCCAGCTTTCTTAGTTCTTTGCGCCTTCTTTGCCTTCTTCTTGACACAATGTTCTTGGCGCCCCATCAAGAAAGCCAGTGAGGGAGGTTGCCGAACACATTCATCATAGACATGATTCGATCTCGGCGGAGTGATCCCATCAAGCCGGTCAGGATCTAGGCGAAGTGCTTGGGTCAAAGGGGTTACAGACGGTGGCACTTCCTGTTCATGAGCTTCCGGCGTCACTCCTGGGCTCACTTCGAATTCAGGTTGCAAGCTGCTCGTATCGCTCGTGCCAGAGTGCTCCACTGGGATATCTTCAGCATTTTGCTCTAGACCCGGTGGTGGAGACAAAGGGCTCGGACTTGTTGAAGAGTCCTGTGCCACATCCTCTGGTGAGTCATCGTCCATCAAAGCTTCTGGGGTAGCAGCTATTCCAGGAGCAGTGACATCTGTTGCAGGCTCTGCAGCAGGTGCTGCAGGCACAGTGGGCATGACACCCACATGTCCGTGATCTTGTAGATCAACGAATGGAGCTTGTTGTTCCGTCCTCTGCCTCAAAGCACGGGCTTCATCTCCATCATCAGCGAAGGGAAGGTAGTCCTCTTCTTCAGGGTTAGAGGAATACAGTTCACGCTTCCTCTTCCGTGCAGGACGTAGCTCCAAAACATGCTTCTTCAAAATCTCCTGAGTTGAGGCTGGTCGGCATGAAGTTTCAGCAACAAGCACAGTGACACCTCCATGTACCAACCACAGCGAAGACTTGCCCTCTGTTGTCAACACTCTTGCTGGCCCATACCACTTGCCCTGTTTTGAGAAACAAACCAGATCACCAGTGTGGTAGGGTCCTCTGATGGGCACGGCTTTCCTCAAGAGTGCGCGCCTGATGCGCTGAGAGCTGTCAACTTGAGTGTACATCTCTTTCGCTGTTTGCCTCATCAACAATTGCAGCATGAATTGTTCTTGGGGAGTCTTCTCCTCGGCATCAACCAATCCTTGGTGCACGCCCAAGTGGTTCTCCGGGTCCTGGTCCGTCAAGCTTGAAAGGTCTTCAGGAGTATGGCCAAGAACCCATTGCGCCGGTGAAAAACCTTGATTGTTCACGAGGACATTCTTTGCTCTGGCACATTCTGAGCACAATGCGGCAATCACAGAGGATCCAAAAAGTTGACGATCATGGATACCTCTTTTCATCATCTCTTTGAGCATGCCGCCATGCCTCTCGGCAGTTCCCAGCTGGTGAGGTGCTCGTGCTCCAACACGACGGATCTCTGTGCCTAAGGATAGAAGCAATGCTGCAACACGTCCTCTGTTGTGAACTCCTTGATCGCAAACAAATGAACGAGGTGCTCCTGCCCATGAAAGCCAGCTGGCGTTGATTGCTTCAGCGCAAATCTTGGAGGAAGGTGTGCCTCCAGGTGCGACTCTGACTGCCACGTGGTAGTGCGTGGACATGTCCAAGAGAGAAAGGATGCTGTGTCGTGCACCTTTGCAATCAACCACTTCAAAAACATCAGCTGCCAGCTCGTCATTGAACTTGATCTGATGGCAGGGATTGATGGGCCTCACTGTCCTCGGACGCTCATCGGACTTCATCTCTTCACAGCTCTGGCATCGAAAGTGTTGCGCGGCATCAATGACCTCCTTCTTTGCCAAGGACATGCGAAGCATCCGAACCAAAGCTTGGTTGCTGCAGTGACCCATCATCTGGTGCAATCTCCTCACTGCGATCCGTTCATCTCGGCTGATCTTCAGCCACTTTTCTTTTCTGAGCTTCTCCTTCTGGTGCAGGAGGTCGTCCACCACACGATCTTGCGACTGCTCATGGTCCTCCTCGGTGTCGAGGGTGTTGAAATCAATGCGCCTCCTCTTGTGCACTTGCTCAGCGACATCATCCAAGTCGTGGATGCCGTCCATGTAGTCGGTGCCCTCACGTTCTTCCTTCTCGAACTCCGCAGGGAAGGCATGTCGAATGACTTGCGACTTCATCTCTTCCAGGGCACTCTCTAGGATGGCCTTGCACATCTGTTGTGGCCATTGCTGAGCTCTCTTGGTCTTGTTTCCTTCAAGTTGTTCGTGATGATGTAGTCCATCACATAGTGCACAGAGCCTTGCTTTCATCCTCGCCGAGGAAAGGAGCATGCCAGTGGCCTTTTGGTGTGGTAGACCACCTTCTCCAACTAAACCATACATGCATTGGTCCAGTCGAATGAGCTCCAATGGCTCTCCAGTCATTTGGTTCCGGAGCTGCTTGTCCATCATGTCCGTGAAGCACTTCAACTGCCAAAGAAGTGAGGGCCAGGGATTTTCCAGGAGAACTTCACGGCCAAGTTCAAGTCGGCGCTCCACAAGCTTTGCAATCCAAGCAATGACTGGATACCATTCTTTTCGATTCATCATGATCTTGTCATGGATCTCCTCGCTCTTGGTGGCATTGAGACGTTGCCAAGATGACCAGGGCGCGCACAGTGGTGAGAGTGTCAAGAGGTAGGGATCATCGTCTTCGATCTCCTGCCAAAGGCGATCACGATTGGCCTTCTGCAAAAGGTCGTAGCGCTCATCAATCTCGATGTCCACTGGTGCGCTGATGCTCAGACCCATGGTCACGGCCAATAGGCTCAAAGTGGCTGCTCCAGCAAAGATCTCCTTCATGAAGGAACGACAGCCACGAGGCAACATCTTCTTGCGCCTTTTGGTCTCTCCCTGCAACGTGCTCCACATGGCGCAGTCCTCCTTCTCCATGTCATCCAGGCTCGCGCAAAGCATCTTCTTCTGACCTTTGCTCAAAGTCTTGGCAGAGCATTCGTGTAGCGGAAGATGTCGTTCACTGGCATCGGTCTCATTGGATGCCGTCTCATTGGAATCTCCGCTGTTGGTGACATTGTCTTCGGAGTCTGTCAGGTTCTCTTCATGGACCTTCGTGCCAATGTCAATCGCAGGGACTTCATTCTCCTCCGACACATAGTCCTCTGCAAGAACCATTGCAATGCCTTCATGGTTCTCGTCACCAGGATGGAGCCTCAAAGCTGGAAGTCCATTCAAGTTCACAATCTCCAGCTCCTTGTCGAGGGTCTTGCTGTAGGCGGTGTACTCGGACATGTCCAGAACAAAACCAAGTGACTTCTGGGCATTTGAGCTCAAGAGCAACGGCGTGTCCGAGTTGTCCAGCTCAATGGAAGTGATGTTTCCGGGAACCAGCTCATCGTCCAAGGTCTTCATGCAAACAGGAATGGATCTCTTCCCGGACACTTCCACCTTACCGCCGACTCCTCGAAAGCGGCCTTCTGCAGGCATCAGCTCTGGCTGCATTCCAGTGTAGCGCATGAACTTCTCCATCCATCTCGATCCATGGCAGGTGTTGTTGCAGCCAGTGTCGAGGATCACATAGAGCTCTTCCGTCTCCGTCTCATCGCTCACCATGTAGGCAGAACCAGATTCCTGTTCTTTCATGACCTTGCAGTACTTGGCGAACTCAATCAAGCAAGGATCCTTCAGGTTGCCATTCTCGAACTTGGTGAGCGTCGTCTTCACATAGGTCTTCTCGTAGGAGTAGATCTCCTGGAAGGTGTGTCCCTTGAAGGTGCCATTTGCAAAAGTCTTCCGCTGGTACACCTTGAGATCAATGTGATCAGAGGCTGAGGGACTTCCTTGCGATCGATCACCTCCAGGATCAGGCACAGCTGTTGAACCACCTCCGAACACAGCTGACTTGCACTTCTCATAGATCTTGTCCAGGGTGTTGACCGAAAGTTCACCTCCAAGATCCTTCTGCAGCTCAACAGACACAGAGAAGAGTTCCACAATCCTCTGAGCATGGGGCACCATGCCTGAGCTCAAGGGCGTCGAGGTAGTAGTCGATGAAGTTCCTCCACCAGCTCCAGCCTGGTTGATAAGAGGTCGTTGCCCTTTTTTCGACATGGCCACAGGTCTTGCACTTCCACTGCCATGTCGTGCCGGTGCTGCCACGCCAATCCTTCTCAACGTGCATACAGCCTTTTGTTGTGGTGGTTTGATCACTCACCGGCCGCATCTCCTTGTCGAGCTTCACGTATTCAAGGACCTTGCCACAATCTTTGCACTTCACCATCTTGACATGGGCATTGGTCCCGTGCTTGGTCTGATTCTTGTGCTCACACACCGGTTGCTCCGGTGCTTTGTTGGCCGAAGATGTCATAGGCCTTGTCGAGCTCATAGGCTGTTGAACCGGTAGTCGTGGTAGTCCCTGTTGGGCCTTCCAAAGCCAGCGATCCAGGCGTTCACGGTCTTGCTCATTGAAGAACGGATGACCGGGCATGAACTCATTCCAACGTTCATCATAGGCGTCACGCCATTCAGGATCATTGGGATCGTTGATCGCCGCCAGGTAGTAGTCCAAATGGGCCTTGCGCTCATCAGTGACAAGCAAGCTGTAGTCTCTGCCGATGGTGTAGCCAGGTGGTGTGTAGCCAGAGACCGGCAGGTTGACCTGGTGCAAGGTCTTCACCTGAGCTTCAGCGATCAGTCGATCCAGAGCTTCATCAGCCGTCTCCTCACGGCCATCTCTCATCACCATGTTGGCCTCGAGGTCATGGTGTTGCTCACCAGTCATGTCATCGGAGTACTCGTTGATCGTGAAGAAGACGGTGCGCGGCTTGTCAGACTTACCGCCTTTGCCACCCTTGTTGGACTTGGGCGAACTGGTAGCCGTCGAAGCAGACGATGGTGAGCTGCTGCTGGACTTGCCTTTTCCTTTCTTGTACGACCTCGGGCACTGAGGGTCGTTTGCCCAGTGTCCATGCTGACCGCACTTGCGGCACTGGGTCTTTGCCTTCAAGGCTTGAACACGGGCTTTGCGCTCCTCCATGGTCAAATGACCTTGTACTTGAAAATGTCGAGGTGAGCCGCCAAAGCCACGATGGCCAGTCTGGCCTGCACGATCCCTCACAAAGAATGCTTCGGCTTCAGTCTGCAGCACTTCAGCGGCATACTCCGCTGCTTCAGGGTCTTGTTCATCGAGGCCCTCTTCATGCATGTTCATGAAGACGGAGTGAATCACCTCATCCTCGTCATTCACGTAGGCGTAGGCCTCGTCGACGTGGTAGCCATCAAACTCCTCATAACCTCCAAGGCTCTGCGAGTGACTCTCCCAGTCCTCACAGTCATAGTACTCATCAGCAGGCTGCACGTGGTAGGCCCGGGACCAGCTGCGAAATCTGTCCTTGCCATAGCCTTTGGAGTTGAAGCTCTTGCCATAGTTCGAGTGGCGTCCAAATGAACCACCCTTCCCACGTCGGAGTTCGTGTTCATGAACTCTGCTGTGCTGCGCAACCAACTCCTCGCAGATCTTCTCCATGGTGACATCTCCATGGACTGCAGCCCTGATCAGCAATTGGTGGTCGTTGCTGATCCCTGAGTTCTGGAGCGTTTGCTCAGCGAGGATTGCTTCTGGGAGCTTCAGGCTGCTGTCCATGTCGAGCATGAGGTTGTACCATGCTTTCCGGCGAAGAACATATGAAGGAATGCTCTCGCCTTGTTGCCGCGAAAGGACTCCTCCTTGTTGCGCCCCGATCTGATACAGATCTCTTGCCTCCTGTCGTGACCTCGGTTGCAAGCTGCTCTGCAGGGCTTTGAGGAGGACGCTGGTGCCATCTTCGCCGGCTAGGCGGTCCACGGGCAAAGCTCGGGCTACTTGTAGCGCAGGACCACGGAGCCCGTCCACTAGTCTCAGAGCTAGTGGACCAAGTTTCTTGACCTCGCTCTCGTCCATGGCCTTTTCTCGAGCTTGCCTCAACCTCACGCGGAATTGGTATTCCGCCAGGCGACTGACCTCGCCGTCAAAGCGTGGTACACCAGACTTCGCTTCGGTGCTCCAAGCATCGTCTTGGGCTGCCGCAAAGGTCTGCCATCGCAGACACTCCACGATCGACATGGCGTCGTGGCCAAAGGTGGAAAAAAAGTAAGATCCCCCAAAAGGGTAAAGGGTCTCCCTGAAGGCCTGAGCCACCCAAAGATCCCCCGGAGTCGTGCTCCGCTGCCAATGTGAAATTGGCTGCCTAAAGTGACCGAAAAAAAGCGAAATGCGCTCGTCTTTCCGATCTCGCGTCATGGCTTGAGCCACGGGTCACGTGGCAAGTGAACATGGTCGAAGCATGGACACAGCTACGATCGAGTCTCCTGGCCACCTCGAACCTCGTTTTCAGAAAAGATTGAATAGATCTCATTGAGCTCTCCAT
Organism: Durusdinium trenchii; assembly: GCA_963970005.1. NCBI lineage: Eukaryota > Dinophyceae > Suessiales > Symbiodiniaceae > Durusdinium > Durusdinium trenchii. The sequence continues at coordinate 1,275,466 of CAXAMN010022028.1, read as the reverse complement.
GTTGGAATCCTCAAACTCAATAACTTCCTGAAATGTGACACTCTTTTTGACTTTCATCACTTCTGTTTCCTTCCTTTTGTGAGAGATCACTGAGAACACCGTGATCTCCTCTTGGTGCATTTGGCCAGTGCACACAATCTCGTCATGTCGAACTGCGCCGGTACTGCTGGTGCACCCCATCACAATCCAAGGACGTGGTAGCAAAAGCTCGCGAGCGAATGAACCGACAAACTGCAGGAAAGTAAACGCTGAACTGCAGAAACACTTGGGTAATTTATCCAAGTGCTGAGGCAGCACAAGTGTGGTGATCTTCAGTATTGAACATTTATATATCCAGCCTCATCCAGCTATTCAGATCTTCACACGAACGCTCCACCTCAGCAGCTACCTTTCGGCCGGGTCTCCCAAACATCTTCTGGCTTGCCTGAAACGAGAAAACGGTCGGAACGCGGTCGGAACGTCACGGTTTTCTCTGCAGATCACAAGAGCACAGTCTGATCACGTGGAAGACAATGGAAACAAGTTCTGGCAGAGGATGGTGCAGGCACAAACAAATGCAATTCAAGCAAAATATTGGCCCAAAGTGCTGGGTACACCAAACATATCCAACAAATTTACTCAATTTGTTAGTTCGGCACCACTGGAAGGCCGAAGATGCCTTGGCTTTTGGATCGACTCTGCAGCTCTTTGGAAAGCTCATGATGGAGCCTTGGTGATGCAATCGTGCCAACCCCGGCAAGCATTTTGTTCAGAACATGCGAATCCTGTCTGGGAAGAGACGGAACTACTTGGAACTAGGAAAACATGCTCCAATATCGGAGCTAGGAGCAAAGCTGCAGAAGGGGCCACTGAAACACGTGCTTCCAACAACACAAACTCAAGCTTTGCTTTGCACACTTCCATGTGCACTCAACCCCCCTACACTCCGACTCACTAATATAGAAGTGGAAAGCGGCCACTGGGAAGATCATGTTCCTCTCAAACAGGTGGTTTTCCACTTCACTTCCATGTTAGTGAGCCGGAGGGTATCCATCATGGAGCGGTCAAGTTTCGCGGGTGACCTTGATTTGCTATCTATTTGGCGAGCCGAACCGTACACAGAACTATTTATATATATATATATACAGTATGTATGTCTGTATGTATGTGGTTGATAAAACTCTTTCAGTATGGAATGACAATGTCTTCGTGGAAAAAAAGCTTTGTGGATCTTTCTTTTGCGGCCATAAAAAGACAGAAAAAACAAAACGAAACCATGGTCCAAAGATGTCCAAAGAACATGTCGAACGTTAACATGTAATGGAGCTATGTCCTGTCTAACTCTATGCTTGAAATATCAACAAATATTGACTGGCATCTTGCAGCATGACATAGCATGACACTAGGTTGAAATACAGCTTCTAGGGTCACTTGCAGCATCTGTGATGCAGTTGCAGTTTGTGAGTGGGGACAATTCTGTATATGCTTTTTCTGTCAGGGCTGCGCCAGGGCAAGTTAGGTTGTCAGATCAGTCTGTGACAGTGGGGACAGGAATCGGAGATCGTTCGCGGACGGTGTGCAAACAGCATTTAAAAAGGTCGTTTCATATAAAACCCCGTACACACACCTTTATTAGATCAGCTCCAATATGTCAAGGCATCAAGGCATGGCTACTGGATGATAGTGGTGAGCTCTTTCATCGAAGCCTCAACTTGAGAGAGGAAGGGGTTAACGAAAGGTAGCAGGCAATCACAAGTAACCCTGGTAGAAGTCCATGACGGCGTGACCCGGCGCAGGGGGGATTTGATCCGGCCCCCCCCCCCGACGAACAGAATCAACTCTTACAGGACCAAACTCAATGCACAATCCCAACTCCTGATTGTAATACATTTTTGCTAAAGCACGGAGAACTCAGGAAGCTCAAGCTACCTTTCGTGAATTGAGTTGCCAGCTTTCGCAGAGTGCCAAAGCACTGGGAAAGCCTGGCTTGTCCTGCAGTGTTGTCAGTGTTGGAGGCTGAGGAGAATCTCAACACCGGTCTGCCAGGCCTTCAACCCGTTTCAGCATGACACAGGTTGAAGACTCAACCGAACCTTCCCCATTGACGCAGCAAGCAAAAACCGAACCGTCCCCCCCCAAAAAAAAAATTGAAGAACATGCGTCACGGTACTTGGCGTCAATCGCTTTCTTCAAACAACTCACAAAAATTGTCAAGAATGGTCACCATAGTCCCACCCCCTCGAACCTTCAACCACTTCCACCCCCTCCTGGTGCACCTTTCCACTCGGGTGGGCGAAGAGTGAACTCTTCACCTCATTCACATCGTGCTTCCGATTCAACGAAGATCGACGAAAATACATGGAGGATCCAATGGATGCCGGAGAGTCCAACGAAAAAGAAGAAGAATGGCCCAGCCATCGAGATGGCCATCGAAAAGGCGTCTTCGGAAGCTTGAAGGTGAAACGAAGATGAAGATATGCTCACCTTGTAGACTTAGCACCATTGGTTCATGGACATCTACAAGGCATAAAGACCAACCAAAAGCTTCACCTCAACACTGAGTTCTTACACCTATTTTTGAGGGGTATGATTTGGGGGTATGATTCGAGGGTATGAATCGCTCAAGTCGAACTTCCAACCACTACAGCAGAAAGTACACGCCAAAAGAATACAAACCCATATGTTTGGAATAATACCATTAACAAATAAACGCACTCCAGTAGCTCCCTGTGCCTATTGGTGCAGTATCCTTTGAGTCCATGAGGGAGGTCGTCACATCAGACTCCTGGCAAGTGCTGCTCATCCATCCCGGATGTTCATGGCCCCTATAGCCAACGTCCTCTTTGCTGACAACAAACAACATAAGCATGCAGCATGCAAACGCGAAGAAGTTCAACCTGGTTCTTCAAAGGTTTGAGGTTAACTTGTATGGCCTGTAATAGCAGTTCACTATAGTTCACTTAGATTCACTTAGGGACTCCAAAAAAGGAAAACGGACTGAAGAAGCTGGAACATGAATCATGAAATCCTCTTTCTGGGACATCTCCATGCGCATTTGCCCTCCGAAGGCTCGGTTCAAAAAGAACCGAGCAGTTCAGCTGGTTTTCTGGGTGAAACAGTATGAAACAGTGAACAGGTCTGTAAAAAAGAACCAAAACGCTCCATAACTCCACGGGCCCCACACCTCCATAGGTTTTCTCATGTTTTCTTCCCCCCAATTCCCTCCTTGCCAAATGGGTCTCCCCAATGCAGTCCCTCCACCATCCGCCGGAGGAACACGGGAACGTCTTCCAGCGCCTTCTCGGAGCTCCGTAGGGAGCCTCGGGCCTGGCCCGAGGCGGTCAGCGGCCCGTCATCGGACACGCCGGTAATTACAGTAGACCCTGAGGTGGTCTGAAAGGGTTGGTAACAATAGAACACCTGGGGTTGTACTGACTCATTGTCCCGTCATTCCACTTTGGATGTGATCCTGCTATCTTCCGAAGTCGTTTTACAGTCCTCTGACTAAATGCAACATGTAGAGTATACATGCGTGTGCACTGCATGCATCTGAGTTGATGGCGGCAAACATGATAACCGACACTAACCAACTGATCAACTGCAATGGACATGACTTTTTGAACCCCGAGAGCTTCGGCAAAGCGATGTCGCGAAGGCATGCGGAGGGCACTCTACTCCGCTTCCGGAGAGCTGGTCCATGTCCGCCCAGTGGCGCGCCACGCCGAGGTTATAATAAATGCAATGAAGTGCACGATGATATGATGCTAGGCTATACCGGTCTAAGAGGGTTCTTCTTTAACCGGTATATGATGCTGGTGAATGGAAGACGCGCATGGCATTTCGGTGTCGTTCGATTTGGAGGCGTGGAAGGCATGATGTAGGTGAGGCGTGGAAGCCAGCGCCCAAGTGCCATGTGGCAGCGTATTTGGCATGCTGGATGGTGATGGAAGCTCTATCTGAGCACTGCTCTATTACCTAGGGTGCTCCGGGTGATTCATCTGGCTGCCTCTCATCAAGAGTAAGGAGGTGATGTCTGGGACAGGTTGGTCACCCCGCAGCAACCCGAAGACGATTGAAAATGGTGGTCCGGCCCTGCTTGCTGACCACTGTGGCAGTTTTTGGCTACGCTCGGATGCGGTTGGGCTGCAATGCTTTTGTTTGGCAGCGCTCTGTGGTAATTGTGCAGCATGAAACAAACCACAATGCCAGAAGCCCTATCGCAAACGATGCATTGATGTTTCGTCGATGAGGATAAGCCTCTCGGCGCTGACTTTGTACGGGAAATCTGGAGGTCTCAAATGCATGTGAATACACACCTGGATTGCAGGCTTAAGCCCTGGGCTTTCGACTGGCCTGCAAGGAAAGGAACTTCCACATGACAATGATAACGATAACTCATGAGCTTGCCCACCTGAACATAGACATACAGTAATTACCACACCCAGTGTCTACGTCAACCTAGACTTTGAAGATCTTTGAAGCATGTTTTCTTGCGTAAGAATGAACTCTACTCAAACCCCAAGTCACCTAAACACACTCATCAATCACCAAGCGTTTGAGCAGTCCTCACGAGACTCGTATGTAGGCTCGCTGCCATCAGATCGGACCTAAGCAAAGTCAGCTCTGTTAAATGAACCAACCTGACTTAGTCAATCTTTCCTTTGTCACCTAGTCATCCTAGTCCATCCTTCCAAAAAACCAAGTAGGAACATCAAATCCAGCACTAGCATTGATCCAGGATGTTGTCCAACGACAGTTTTTGAGGCACGTGCCACTTGTCTGCGGAGCGTGGCCTAGCAGCTAGCGTCTGTCCACCCCAGTCCACCGCAAAGACCGATACGCGGGTACTGGTGCTGGGGTCAAACCATCGGTCCACTGCAGTGTTCAGCTCCTGTTCAACCAGGTTCAGTGGGCAGCCCTTTTCAATCCACGTGATCGTTGTTTCATTGAAGCAAATCCTGGATACATGGGACCCAAAGGCGCGGGGTTATCATACAATTCCATGTATTAAACATTCACACACACATGGCTGGCTCATGTTCTCACAAAATCTCTTGGACACAAAAGCACTCACATGGGTTGCAGATATGGCACGATGGCATCCATAGTTGGACCTCTTTCACTGACTCCCTCCGCCTTTCCCTGGAAGATTTATAGAGGTTGTAGAAACCCATTTTTCCCCTCTTCGTTACATTAGGAAAACCATTCCCCCAAAAAAAAGTGAAAAGGACCTGAGGATGTCAAAAAGGACCTTAGGAGACAGGAATAACCTGAGGATTTAGGAGACACGAGACACCGGCACGTGACCTCCAAAGAATAGGAACGCCGAAGCAGGCGAATCCGATCCCGTCGCTCCTCGCGAGCCGAACCCCGAGGCTCCTCGCGCCTGGCACTCTTGAAGTTCCGAGCGACACGTCAGGAACTCCTCGCGGGCCAACTCCCGAGCTGCCTGGGGCAGAAGGTGTGGAAGGGAGTGCAGTCAACAACCAGTCCGGTTGAAGAAAGTCATCCATGCACCTTCCAGTGGATCTCAAAACCCTCACCTGCTTTCTTGGACCTTTTCCTTGACCGACCTTTTCGACCCCCAAATCGGATCAGCTCAGCCACCAAGCCAGCGTGCCCTTTGTTGCACGTTGTGTTCGATGTGTGAACGACCCGGCCGGGCAGCGCACGGCGCCTGCAGCTCACCCCCACGCTTCTTCGATTTGCGAAGTTGCTCCATGAGGGACTCAGCACCTGAAGTTCCAATGCACACGTGCCACCCGTGAGCACTTGTGTCATGAGGAGGCCGTTGCATGAAGGATGATACGCCAGGATGACAAAGGCTGCACATAAACCAGCAATATGCTTTCACTGCCAGGCTCCCCACGCTGAGTCATTTCACAAAGCTCTTCGCGACACAAGGTTGTCTCCCTGAGTCTTGAAAATGACAACGGCACTGACGCTAGTGTTTTTGGTTCTGTTCAGGCCATGCATATTCGATACCTGTGAGCCTGTGAGAGAAGAAGGACTTGTTCTCCTGCCTTGTAGTTAAAGATTCAACAGCGCCCACGAATGACTATGATAGCAAACACGACATCCATTCGTTGGAAAACAGTATGCGCATGAAGGGACATTAGCAGTCTTCTTCGACCGGCCCAAAAGGCGTTCAAATCGGTGCTGCAAAACAAACAGGTATTGGTGATTTTAAGTTCCAATCTGTGCTGAGCAATGACCTAGGCGGTATCGTCAATCTTGCTTTTCGAGCTTTCTTAATTCTTGGCATCATGGACAGCCACCTGTCACCAATCATCACACAACGCTCGTGTCAGAACGGACAGCGATGAATGCTGGCCAAGAGACTCGCTAGCTTTTCGCTGTTTTGTATGCTGCTCCCGGTTCCTATCAGCCTGGAGTTCACAAGAGCTTGGGAATCATCAGGAAAGAAGGCAGTCAGGTCATTGTGAGCTTCAAGGAAAAGGTTAAAGGTGTCTTGAAGTTCCCCAACAAGCTTCAAGTTGGGCTTGTCCTACAACGCTTTTCTTCTTAAGTCTAAAGTCCCAAGCTTGCTGATCCCTTGCTTTTGAAGGCTTTCAGCTACTTGCATGTCATGCTCCATCATCGTGGACCAGCAAACAAGCTGGCAGTTGAGCTAGGTTCTCGAAGAAATTGACAAATTACTTGAGGATGAGTTAAAAAGGTAATACAAGTAGCTGACAAATCAACATCAAATTATGATTAACTATATTATGGCAATTAAAAGGACACTCTTGGCAGAGTAGCAGCATCATGCGGTCAACAAATCGCTGGCAGTCCAGTTTGCCGGCAACAAAGTGTCAACAACTGGCCTGCAACTGGACGATGGCCGAGTCTCTTTGCTTCAGTTGCTGGCGCAACCTTGCTGACAGTCAGGCCAAGACTGCTCAATTCACGAACATCTGCAGGAACATCAGTCATCTTTTCCTAGAAGAACAGCTTCTTGTTGAGCCATGACTTATTCAGTTTCAGGATGCATCCGACTGCAAGAAGCAATGTTGGCCTCTTGCGATCATCACTTGCCACATGTTGTGTTGCGATAATCCTGAGAGTCAAGCTCCTCAATCTCCTTGGAAGTATGCCGGCTGCAAACAGTCGACATCTTCTGAACGAAAACACAGAAGCAAACACACAATTCCAAATCAACCACTCAATATGGAACCACAAGGTCTCCTTAAACCAGAATACCCAATTGTACAATCGCACCTTCAAACCAGCATTGCTGTGCTTGTTCGACAAGTCTCTATGTATTATGTCATGTCTACTCTACATCCCAGATTCCCATTCGCTATTTAACATGCGTTTGGATGGCTGGCAAAGCCATCCAAACTTCAGCGTTCGACTGAGTTTCAAACACAATCGATTCATACCGTGCGAATGATTGTGCTAGGATTACCACAGCTCCCATGTTTCAAGATGTTCTAAGACTTCTTTCTTACTATATCAAATATCTACAATCTATAAAAGTCAAGTTGGACCAGCCAGGCACGAATGACCCTTGTGTCAGACAAGATGCTGACACAGGGGAGCCCTCCGAAGGCGCAGGGGTGTTTTTTAACCTGGCTGTCCGGTGCGCAGTGGAAGTCACCTTGTGCGGGCTTCTGTTTGGCATGCGCGTCCCGTTGACGGGACATGTTCTGGGGGAATCCACGCCACCAAGCTGATTCACGCCACCAAGCTTCGAGTCCCCTAGAACTCTACTCGTAGCTACTGTTAGCTCCACTTCCACTAAGGGCCCTGTCCAGAGGTGGTGTCCGTTTTTTTTCCCGTTGACCCGGGTGGTCTCTCTGGGAGTTCAATCCGTCATGGGGGCACTGGGGGCGACATGACACGGGCCCGGGCGCCGTGACACCGTCAGAGGCCCGGGCCTCTCTCTTGGCTCTGCGATCTCCTTGGTGGAAACAGGGAAGGCTGCTGAAGTCTTTCAGTGAGGCAGGTGCTTTCAACTGGTTGCTTTCAACTTTCAACTCGGACAAGAATGAGTCAAGTCTTTGGACCTGTAGGGATTGGTTTTCACGACCTGGCGGGCGCAGCTCTGCTCGATCTCGCTCTGGGCGCAGCTCTGTTTCGTGGGAATCGGTCTGCGTGCCAAAGTCCAGCCGAGAGGTCTGGGCCAACGGGAGAAGTTCCACCAGCATCCGTTGCCCACTGCTCTCAGCGCAGCTGCAAGCTATGTGTAGAACAAAAGCAGTTATATAATGTTATATAAAGAGGACAAAGTCCTCAAATCCTCGGAATTCTGGAATGCTCAGCAGTGTTTTGGAGGACTTACCGTCAGGAGCTGCCTCTACCCGCGTCGTTACTTCTGCACGGTCAGACCTCCACGGTGCCGAAGCTCGGTGCTCCGGGGGCGGGTGGAAACGAGTGAAGCGAACGGAACGCCCGGGTCTGGTGGAAACGCGAAGGTGACGCGGCGTGCTGCCGAAACATCGAGATCCTCAAGAAACCCAAAAACAATACGGTGAGGTGGTTGTGTCTACATTCATGATGTGTTCCGCACAGGTTTGGGTCTCCAAATCCGGTGTGTGAGCCAAGAAGTGTGAGCCGATATCACCAACAAATCCCATCTAATGGCAAGCTGCAAACCAATCTGATGGATGAGACACTCACAAACCAAAGCCATCACGTCTGCCCAACCAAACCCTGAATTGAGCAAGCATAGATATGCAATGATGTGCATAGATGCCCTGGGAGTCAGGGTTTGGCAACTCTCAAGGATGTTTTACATTGTACCAGTTTCGAGATTTCTGCTTGCACGGGAATCTTGGCCAAGAACCATGTACAAAAACTCCCACAGAGTCATTGGAAGGCAAGGGGGAGCCAAGCTCCTTCTTCCATCTTCCCAATCGACATCTATCAAACCCACTTGGGCAAACAGCACTTGGAAATTCCACTTGGTGAGAGACGCCATGCCTCTCATGCCTCGTTCGCTTCAAGGATCGAACCTGGCGCGGCCCGGCCCGGGGTGGACCTTCCATGTGACACCATGTGTTTCATATGGGTGTCCCCGGGGTCCCCCTATCCTGAATACACCACCCATGTGGGCTTGTATTGGCCCTGGAACCGAACCCAGGGGGTCGGAATGCCTGGGAGGTCAGCCCCTATTTGAGCTACACTGAGACTACTTCTCTGAGCTATCCCTATCCGACCCACATGCCTTTTGGAGGCAATTGATCTCCGCGCATCATGCAATCCTATATAACTGGTGCTGTCATTCTGTTGGTTTATGTATTGTTATTAGACTTGCCATTGCCATTGTTGGCTTGATATTGATGTTGCCACTGTGGCCTGTTGTTGTCATCTGGCTTGTCATTGTATGCATGGATTATAGTTGATGGCATTGTGTTCGTTGTTGCTGCGGTTGTTGCTGGTTGTCATCCTTGGTGGCCTGCTCTTGCTGTTTCCATTGTGGTTGTCATTTATCAACTATATAGTTATATATATATATATAGGTAAGTTAATATTGGCTATATGCGTGTCATTGCACTGGTTTGTCATTGTCATCACTATTTTGGTTGTGGTTCTCAATGCGACACACTTGTCAGGGTGTCTTGTCACATGTTCATTGATGTTGTGCTTATGCTTGTAATGTCTGCAAATAGCTGTCGCCATTAATAATTCGTAGTTGCTAGTTGCATCTAGTTGCCATTGTAGCTCTTGGTGATCTTGTCATTGTGTTTGGACCCTTGACATTGGAGTTGACGGAGGTTGGTGTTGACATGCTGGCTTGTCGGCTTGTCACTGCTCTTGCCACTTTAGCTTATAGCTGGTGTTCTTATTTTCTTTGTTGCTGTTCTTGATGTTGACCATGTATTATTGTATTTGCAGTCAATAATTATGACGCACAAATTCCCTGCCCCCCCAAAAAGAATCAGCTTCTTTGTTTGGGGCTTCGTTTAGCGGCCCAGGATGCCTGCAGTTAGCGAGCATATGGCATAAGACCCTCTAACAGGTCGAAACAGATCATCCACAGCCAAGCTGTCACCAGTCATTCGAGTCGCAAGAAGTATGAAACATATTGGATAATTGGGTCAGGTCCTGAAAACAAAAAAAACAAAGAGACCTGACCGGACATGCAAAACTTGTCTGTTTTTGGCACTGTACACAAAGGTCATTCATGGTTTCCGGCACCCTCTTCCACACCTCAGCTTCTGCCTGTTCGGCACGAATACGTAGTTTCCTGCGCACCAAGGAGCACATGCCGTGAGCGTGTTTGGATGCACCCGACCAGCCACACCCGAGGCTCAACTGGGGAAGAAATCCCGGCAGTTCTCTGATGCCCACAGGTTCGCCATGACCCATGGTTCTCTGATGTGGCAAGCCTTCTGACCCTCCGGCAACAATCGATTAGGTCCACACGGTTCACTGGCAAGAACTTGGCCAAGTTCAAAGATGCGCAGTCCTTTCTGTCTCAGTCTCAGCCATCCTGTCTTTGACCTGCGAACTCAGCATATGGTCACAGATTCACTTCTAGATACTGTACATCTCACGCTTCTGAACCTCAACCCACGCTCAAGAGGTCCCAGGTGTGCAACGGACAATGGCAAGTGACCCTTCCGACAAGGCTAAACTCTTCCAGTGACCCATGGGCAGTCTACCGAAAGAATCAAGTCACTTCATGTCATTTCCAATGAAACACCCATGGGTGTTGCCGTGGAAGTCTGTCCAAAGCAACATTTCCTCAAACACCGATGCCAGCAGCATCCAAGTGTTTTTTTTCTCAGTGCCTCCACAACTGGTATACGAAGATGGACAGCTATGAGCAAAGCAGCTGCGATGCCGCAAGTCCGGGCTCTGGTGGTAGAGAAGTACTGACTTATAGTCCAGTGTCCTATTATAGTGTACTTACCTCGTGGTAGACAAGTACTATAGTGTACAACTACATGTAGTGTCAACATAAGACATAGTGCTGACTGAATCAGATGGCTGCAAAAGTGAACAACCATCCAGGACGGTGGATTCAGTCAACATCTACGAAAGCGAATGAAGACATGCTGGTCAATTTTCGGACGCCCCAACCAAAATGGTTTAACTCATTGCATCTCCATTTAGTGGATATTTGGTGCTATTTTGATTATTTTTGATTCATATTCATCAACAGAAATCCTCCCCTCAAATAGCTCCTGCCAGGTCCGATCGACCTGACAAGCGCTTGCAGGCCCGATCGAGCGCTCCTGTTTGGAGTGTGCACCCACGGCGTGAGCACACGAGTTGTGGTGTTTCTTTGGGAGTGAAAGACTTGCTACTAGGAGCAAACATCGACCCACGAGCGTCGTAATGCATTTGCTATTTTGTTCCTATAGTAGCGCCCTTGCTCCTAGTAGCGATGCCACAAGCCCCTAGTAGCTTCTTGTTCCTAGTCGTAAGGCCAGGAGCCAGGGCCCCTAGTAACGTCCTTGCTCCTAGACACTTGTTGGGTTGACCATTGTCGAAGTATGTCGAAGGCCGAATTCATGCGCGAACTTGTTCGGCGACGCGCGGTGACCGTTGCCAGTTTTTTGGTGGGTCAGAAACCGCGGGTCAAAGGCTTGTGCATTATCATCCATGGCTCTGATGTAACACCTCAAGGATTGTGAAGATTAAACACGTTGTGAAGAGGCAAAACGCATCTCAATCCTTCAGGCAACTGAACACATTTCAATCCTTCAGGCCATCGCGATCCATCGCGCCACATACAAATGCTGCGTTAATTTGACATAATAATAATCAAAAAAACAATGCTTCTCTTCCAGGGCCCTGGAATGTCATGACATGTGCGTTGAAACCTTGCAGTTGTCATCTGTTGTCCTTCGCTGGTTTTGCAAAGGCATCCAAATACATGGGACGCTGGCAACATGTTGGGGTCATTCAACTCACTCCAAAGACGGCTATAATATAATATGTTGTATAATTACAACTCACAAAATTCCATGGGCATCGCCATCTTCCCTGCCTTGATGGGTGGTTCTTTACCAGGGAATCGAATGGAATCGACATACCAATTTCAAAGTGCTTGAGACATATCCCGTTTTGTCAGGCTTTCCAACGAGTTGTGTCCGACGGACCATGGTCTATTCCTTTCTCAACAGCCGGGCTGACCCGGGTCCAAAAGCTGGGTTGACTTTGACCTCCAACGAGTTAGTGTTTTTGTATGACCCCAACTGGTCCTCCAGGATTTCATCAGGTCCAACATGGTCCAACTTCTACCATCACAAACGTCTACGTCTACCCATTTACCCCATCGTCTAGAGAGGCTTCTCATGACGGTCTCAGGGTTCACTTTGCCTGGAAGCGTCCGATCATCTCAGCTTCGACTCGATCCACTCACTGGTCAAAGACAACGAGCGGAAGACCTGGTCGACGATCCGTGTCCGACGATCGGAATGCCCCAGTCTTGTGCCTCTCAAGATGGGTTCTGCATGCAGCGTTGCGCCCACTTGATAGTGAAAGTTGCAAAGTATATATGATTATGTATGTATACGAATCTAGATTTCTGAATTGTATAAGAGTAAATGATACATGCGCATATATATATATACACATACCTAACATATATATATATATATACATACAAGTCTAGTAGAGTCTAGTCCTTTTTGAGCCAGCTACGTGACACTTCAGGGACTCCAATGTTTTGGCCCTCCGTGCCTCCGCCAAAATCATATTGATGCTAAACCTTTGAGCAATGAGAGGACGTGAAAGGCATGGCACAGGTATGATACACCGGAGTTGATTTCTTCGTCCGGGCAAACGGCAAATGCTCTTCGTGCGAGATGACCTCGACTGTGATGCAGTCGATGCTATCTACTCGATGATGTGTTTCGAATCATCTGGATTCATCTGGTGTGCGCCTCAATGGAATGCCAAATTCATGAAGTTTCCCCAGTTCTGGACCCCTCCGTTTCCGAACATACAGGACCTGTTTGGACCTCTCTCCGCCCATTCGCTCTGAAGGGGGGGGGGCTTTCCCCGTCTCACCCCCAAATGGTTGAAGGTTGTCCACCGACTGGGTACTGAGTTGGAGAAAGGATGTGGAACAACACCCCTGAGGTATCAACGCCCAGTGGCATCAAGTGTTGACCTCGGCCGGTCAAAAAAGAACACGGACACCATCTCTTTCGGAGAAGACCTCCAAACTGCAAGCATCCCAACAAACATAATCGCATGTCGTTGTTGTTGATGATGATGATGATGGTGCTGATGATGATATGCTGCTGCTGCTGCTGATGATGATGATGATGCTGCTGCTGCTGATGATGATGTTACTACTACACAACTCAACAATGGATCAAACGACTGGCTAGTGTCTAACTCTCAGTGAGTGCCAACAAAAAATACATTGCTGTATGCAACATGCAGAAAACCCCAGTGTTCATCGTCCAAAAGACTGAGTTCGTCGCCCAACACGCGGTCCACCTGCGCCGAAAACCCCACGTTTTTGCCACGGGAAACGGCTCCCACGGGCTCCCACGGGCTCCCTGGAGGCGCTACGTACGCATGAAGTCACGTTGTAAGTCACCCCACGTCGCAGAACAAGTCACCCCAACTGCATGGAACTACGACTTAGAACAACTCGAGATGACATACAGCAGGAACCCAGTACAGTACAAGCAACTTTCCCCGGGCCTCCAAGAAACATCGATCTCATATGTCATAAATGTTGATCGTTCACAGGAGCGGCCCCGCCTGTGGTCGGTTCCGTCAAGCTTGGCTGAGCCTTGGTGCAAGACCAATCCAAAAACCACCTAAATTAAAAAATGTACATAGAAAAGACATGTAAACACTGCCTTCGTTACAACACCACAGTCTTGGAATTCTCCCACGTGTCTATTCTCCAGGACCAGCAACGAATTCTTATGCAATGACAATTAATAGCAATAATTCGCTCATATTAATATATATTGATAATATGGTAGGTCTTAGTGGGTGGTGCCACCAGCTCCAATGTCAGCACCCCAACTTCCGCCAGGTTCTTTCTCAACTTGACCCCCAAACCTGACCTGACCCCATGAAGGAATCACATGCAAGTCATTGAGGCCTTTTTTTGACCTGACCGCAGTCCTCCACAGACGTTTCGCGCCGCGACCGGCGCCCCCGGCACGCGTGACCGGCGCCGCGAGGCGGCGCCGCAGCTCGCCCAGGCGGCCTCAGCACTAAGGAGCTGTTCAACGCTGGCTTTATTGGAAGAGCTCTTTGCTTTTCAATCCTTTCTTGAGTTCAAAAAAGGAGCTATAGATGATACCGTCTACCACTGGGTCTACTCTTTCTTGCACCGTGACTGTTTCAAAGAACGACACACGTGAGGTTTCGATCATGGAGTGACTCACTGTATGGTGGTCCCCAAAATAGATAATATAGAGTATAATTGATGACCGTGGCACGGTTTCCAATGCATCTTTAGTGAGGATGTACGTTTGGCAAATCTCTTTTGGGGTCTGGGAAATCAGTAGAGCGACATCCCCAAAGTCTTGCGGGATCGAATCAGTGACTCAGGTCCCCGTGTGGGTTCCTTGGAAATCCCATCGCTCCTGGAGTGGTATACACCATGTCTGGTGTTGCTACAACAATGCAATCCAAAGTAGCTTCAAAGTGCAATCCTCCCCCACCAGCCCACCAACCCATTTTCTGACCATGTCTGGTGTCGTCTCTTCTCTTCTCTTCCAGTTCCGGTTGGATCCAGGACCAACGTCCTTCTCGGTGCCACACTGAAAGCGCCAACATCTGCTGACTGCACATGCGACTTTTCCTTGGCGTATGAGAGCACGAGCTGGCGCAATCCTCAATCATCACTTCAGCATTCCCGAACTTCGGACTTCGATCGTGCAGACGTATGTGTGCAGTCGAAGTCCAAGCAGGTGGTAGGAAAAACCAACGACGCATTTGATGAGTCCAGCCAGCTGCTCTAAGGTGCGACTGTAGGACGAAATGTTGTTGTTTTTGTTATCATGTTTTCTTCTCACGCGTCCTTTTAGTCCTTTTCACATCACCTTAACATTGGACCAGTGGGTTTTCCTCGTCGCATCGAGTTGTCATCGGGGCTGCGGTTTCATGGCAACTCGACTCACTCGACGCGTGAGACGACGCATATCAAAAAAATGAACTTCACGCGTCGGTTTCGGTCGGTTTCGGGACCTGAACATCACGTTTGACAAAAAGAAAGAACAAACCACACGAACGGCCGGTGACCGCACGAACGTGACCAGTTCTCCAGTTCTCTTCTCATCAGGCGTTAAGCTCTAAGGGATGGACGGGAGAAGATTGCAATGACCTGGAGTGACAGGTGGACGCATTTCACAACCCCCTTTATTCACAACCGCCTTCAGGCCTATGGTTTCTTAGAAGAGGTGGGAAGAGAACCGAGGGTGGCCAAGTTTTTCATGACTGCAGATTTACCTATCCGCAGTGTGAAACCAACACATGACTGCCAAGGTTGACATGACTGCAGATCTGGCAGATCTCGCCTTCAAAACCGTTGACATCGTCGTGCGGTGCCGATTCATATCAGGCTTGACGCGAGGGTGTGGTTTTATATGGTTTTATGGTGTGGTGGCCAGGACGTGGTGTGGGTCACATTGGGACTCAAGAAAACATGCAGTCAATGTCTGTCTAGACACTGTCGACAGAAACGTTTGTCTCAATCAAGGAAATTGACACAACGATGGCTTTTGTGATATTCGACAGGTCTGTTGCGAGATAAGCGGGATGCAAAGCTGTTAAAACAGTGTAGATGTTGGACAGAAAAAGTACCGCCAATCAAAAGTCTTGCAGAACATATGGCATCCCTGCTTATAGTGTTTCTTATAATAACATATAAACTACAAACCAACACAGGGCAACTAGCCAATGCTGGTTCGAGCACAATTGGCAGGTTTCGTTGGAGACTGCGAGCATTGTCCAACATCTCCAATCGGTGCCTCGATGTATTCACGAGCTTCGCTGCATCATGTGACGTCGGCTCATCTGGAGACCTTGCAGGCAGCTTGTTCGGTCTCGCTGTCTTGCTGCAGTTGATGAAGCAACTTCAGCGCTTGACCCGTTCATCGACACATCAATTGACAGGTCGAAATATCTTGAAATCTAGCTGTTTGGATGAAGCGATTTCACCCATGAGGTTGGAAGGTTCACTCTCAACGATTATTAATTTGGTGGATATCCATCTACAGTATATCCAATTGTTCTCACTGGCCACCACATTGGCGACCGCTTCTCTGGGTCGTAGTGTTTAATGAAATCAGCAACCAATTCTCTTCATGACTTCCTGTACCATGTGCAGCCCCTGGTAACGAGTCATCACAGGTCTGCACAGCTCTTGCTTGACCAGCTGAGACTCTCAGCCTGAAAACCAGCCGTAAAACCCGGCCGTTACTTTTGAGACCGGCCTGTTTTGAGGTCGGGGCACTCGTCAGAAATTTGCTGCTAATCATATCCAATATCATCCTAAAACAACCCATCGTGAATCATGTGACCGAATGGAGTCACAGACCCCGGTCCTGAGCAAGGTCTCAGCTCCGAAGCTACCTGCAAGCTCAGGTGGTCTTTGTCTACTTAACAGCTGCAACATGTATCCTTGATTTGCATTTTTTTTGAATTGTAAAACACTTTGGCTCTGTCAATAAACAAACATAGTCCAAATTGGTCTAAATATCATTGAGTAAAGTTAAAACACACAACCTTAACTTAATTTATTTTGTAATGTATTGACACTGAACATTTGCAAATGTAAATCAGTTGTAAGACTTCAACAAATCGGAGTCTTATGCGTGTACGGTTTCACTCAATCAAACATCCAAGGAATTCTATCATATGTCATATGTCTGTTCCCCAAAAAACAACGGATGTCGCTGAACAGTTTGAACATGAGAAAACACACTCAGACTCAAATGTCAAACCGGAGTACAACAAATTGCATTGTATAAAAAAGGCATAATAAAGGGAGTTATATGTACGTATATACTAGGTTGGAATATTCCGCTTGCTTTCATCTCCGCATTGATTGCATTGCTGATGCTTGATGGTATGAATCACATGTTTCACACCTAGCGTATTTATCTTGTTTCATCAATTTTCCATAAAAATTGACCTTGAGCACAATTCATGTGTGTTTTGTTCTTTTCTTCGGTAGGCAAAAATAAGAAAGATCCTTCTTATTAGGAAAATCTCCATAGGGATATTGACACATCTGAAAACTCGACTTGGATACCAAGCTTTCTATCTTTTGGCCTTGAAGGTTGTTTTGACACTTTTGAGATTATTTGGCCACCATGGAAAGACATCCAAAAAAAAGATTCTATTATAAAAAAAGAAAAGTATTTGGACATCTTGGACATTGCAAGGCTTGAATTTGTAGCTATTTCATGCTTCAAGCCCTACCCAAAGTCCTATTGTGAGATATTGTGAGTCATGGCCATATGCCCCCCAAACATGAGGACGGCACCCTGGACGCGGTTGAAGAACCGAGATCCACAAACCAAACTCTCACAGAGAAGGAAGCAAAGTCGGGTGCGGCGCTGGCCTCGCACGCTGTCCTGAGATCAAAGAACTGGGATTCTTCATCAAAGAAGGATACGCCAAAAACATCTAAAGAAACTGAAAAAACACTTATTGCCAACCTATTGATCTCCCATCACTGCCATGACTCACAAGAAAGACTCAAGAGTGCACTCATTCCCATTTTTGGGTACTATTTCCGTCTCACATCAATTTGCTAGTTCGCTAAGTGGTGCTCTTTTCACATCTCTCAGTGCTGCACAAACAGCTCCAAACGTCCAGACTCATGATTCCTGGATTCGGGAGACAGCGTCCCCGATTTGCGCATCGCGCACGGCGGAAGCTTAAGGCTTGGCCCAAAAACACCTTGTGGCAGGAAAGTACCCTCTGATCTGCGCTGCGCTGCGCTGACTTCTTGGTCTTCCCATGACGGGTCTTTGAAAACATCTAGTCTATTCCCATCTGGGCTGCTCCCCAAGTGTTTCCCTAGTCTTCACATGTTTCTGGGCACCAAGACATCTTGAAATGCAACCCATCCCACCTTCTCAGAATCCGAGGAGATGCTAAAGGCTTCCTGACAGAATGACCGGCCGATGCACTCGTATGCACTGATTACAGCACTTATGAAACCTACAGTACCTGACACTCTATTGAATATCAAATGTCTGATCTTCATGCCGCACAAAGAGCCAAACCCATCCACTCATCCATTCCGTCTTCCCTACAAGGCCTACAGGGCCATTGTGAATTACATATGTCTGTGAGTTGGAGTGTACAAGAGTTACCCCAGGGCGCAGGAGGCGCAGGGCGGCGCAGGGCGGCGCACGGGGTCCTTGAAGCAGGGGTCATCGAAACCCCTATATCTCTGACTCCCTCAGTCTCAGTTTCCCTGGAGGTTTTTTTGGTTCACCTCTTCGGTTTGAGTGGGGTGTCCCGAGTTTCCTCCAATCCCCCAAGTTGTCGGTTCACCTCGTCAGACTGAGCCGCCGCGCACGTTGAGCTCTTGGGAACTTCCCACATTTCGTATCTCCTCAGCTTCGGGTACACGGCCCTGGCCCAGTCGGATTGAGTCCATCGAAAGAAGAGTAGGGGATGTGCACATTCTGAGTGTTCTCATGGGGGTTTTAAAGTATAAACCGTATATAATATTTTATATATCCAATGCACCCAACCAGCAGGGAGTTGGATCATGCGCACTGGCATGGACTCTGCTGTACTGCCAGTCCGGTGACTGTAGGTTAGGCCCGTTCCGCCCTTCCTCCGGTGTGGGGTGCCGGTTCACCGCTTCGGCCGACCGGACACAGCCCGAGTGGCGGTCCGCAAGTCATTCAGACTTTGTGCGGTGTCCGCACCTTGGGCTGAAAGGGCTTCCTGCCTCAGCAGGGGAAAAGACGAAACGCTCGAATTTCCGTGGTGACAGCCCATCGAACAAGGGCTGAATCACTGAAGAAGGAAAGGCTCGAGGCGCGGGGACCTCAAAGCATGCGAATGCGATTCTGCGCTCGTTTTCTCCAGCTCTTTCCCTCTCTCTGTTCTGGGTGATGTTTCCTCATGCTCACCGCAACGGCTACATCAAGCTACATAACCAGCTGCGACTGCTCCAAAAAGGATCCTTTCTTCACTTGAGGCTTCGGTTTCGGCCCTGGTCCGCATCCCCACCGCCTGGCCAAGACCCCACCGCGCCCCTCGACCGCTCCACCGGCGGCCGGACCCGGCGCAAAGCTCCTCCGTGGTCACCAGGAGGCGCTCGAAGTGGCTGCCCAGCTCCGCCTGCGGAGCGGGTGGTCGTTTGGTGGAGGGGATGGCATAAGAAAAAAGACCTATCGATTGGGTATACCACAAGTAGTATATCCCATTACCAGTAACAGTGGATGATGCCGACTGCTGTAAGTTAGTTACTGGTAATGGGACACCTATATGTGGTTGAAACGGCTAGGCCGCTAGGCCAACAACCTTTAAGAAGTGTGTTGGAAGCCACTCGAATGTACATTTTTTTCGGTGGGGATGATATTTGCTGTAGGCCCAGCCATTCCCAACATGCAGCTGATTGATTCATGCTGATTCTATGCCAGCAAACCTCGCAATGGATTTGTGCAGCTGTCCTGATCTCCCATACTGATCACAGGGATCCGCCCTTTAAAACAGTCCAGTGCCAAAGCGTGCCATCGGGTTGGTGCTTAAAATATGTTTAAACTTCTTACACTTGCTTGTTGTTTAAGCTCTTACCCAGGTGAGTTGACAGTTACTGGGGTTTCGGCATCCATTTGAGGTTGAATTATTTCCATGGTTTTTATCAGGGGGGTTGCAAGATTGTGGCATGGACCAGTTGTCTGTTGACCAGCAACATGCCATGGTTCAAATGTAAAACATGTTTCAGTTGTGTTCTAGAACCGTGAGCAACCTCTATTTTTGGACTAACCAACCTCCCAAAGCCATCGTCCCTTTTCCGTCCAAAACAGGGGTCAATGTCTGGGCTTGATGCGCTGACCGTCGCTCGAAACCGTGGACCGTCGGAGGTGGACCGTCGGCGCCGCGCACCGGGAGCACCTCAGTTCGCCGGCTGGTGTGCATGGTAGCTGCCACCTGCCGCTTCGTGTCATGTAACTGGACACAGGGAGACATATGCTTTGCACATGTCACGGAAAAAAAAGGTGCTTTAGACCCCCTATCATTCCCAATTTAGGACAGTAGGGAGTAGGCATGGGTAAAGATATGTATCCAAACATCTGCAAACCACCAGGGATGTAATAGTTTCTAGTTTTGCAATCCCAAAGGTGTGCAGATGCTCTGAAGACTAGCGATCCTCTCACAGCACATGTTCACAAGTTTGACAAATGCCCGAAAGCACACAACCACAGCTAATATTTAAATACGACCAGCTTCAAAAGAAGCTCTCGGCCAAGCAAAGAATCCCTTAATTATATAAATGATTCTCTATGATTCGCAACTCCTCGGCAACTCTACCCTTTGCGACCTCAGAGAGTTTCTCCTTGATCGGATCCAACTGCTTCATGACCTGAAGAAGGCACATGAATCGATCAGTGCCAAGCTATCGAGGGCACCCGAAGCGCATCGAATTCCGCCCAACTGACGCGATCAAAACGCATGCTTATCACCGCAAACCTGAGAATTTACACCTGCCAAGTCCGACAGCAACTACATCCTAAAATGGAGAAATGTGCAGGGTTGGCCCTTCCAGTAGATTATGTATAATTATCAAGAATTCCTTATGTGAACAAAGGAATCCATCATATTATCATTCATTGTGCATTAATGTGCATTATATGTTTTCATGCAGGGCACAACACAGCCATGCCTCAGCCGACCTGAGATCCCTTCGGTTCAGCACGTCGGTCAAAATCTCAGAAACGACACTGGGTCGAACAAACAATGACAATAACATACAAGCACCAACCAACCTCTTCCGCCCCCCCAAACACCGCCCTACAAACAAAAAAACATTAAAAAAAGGAAACTGAAAAAAAAAACAATAAACAAAACAAAAAGAATTCATAATAACAACATAAGCATAATAAACAACCATGGACCATACGTTTCGACCTGCACGTTCCCGCCAGTCTTAACCCCCTAGAATCGCCACCGCCACTCCGCCCCGACGGCCCGTTCTGCCTCCAGGCGCTGCTCTTGGAGCGCTTGGCGCCACGCGGCCGACGCGGCCACGACTTTCTCTTCGCACGAGGCCTGGATGACGGATGGAGTTGGAGCCCAAGTAGTTGGAGGGGATGAAGTTGGGGATGGTGCTGGGAGTGAGGGCCGAGTGATAGCAACAGGACACCACTGGCAGGAGCTTTCTGGCTGAAGAGACCCAGTTGATGGATTTTTAGGGAGGGAGCTGTGAAATCCCGGGTGGTTGTTGGGAAATGGGAAAAAAACAATAAACAAACGGTCTCTGGAAGAAGGGGTGCGGAGGTCGGGGTGTTGAAAGTAGTTTTAGTATGTTTTTGGTAGAGTGTTCTTCAAGGGTTTTCAGGATCCTGGGTCTTGGAGATGCTTCGATTGGAAGTGGTTCGCGGCATTTTGCACTTCGAAAGATCACCAGGTATGTATCCCTCCATCAAGCATGGAAGCGGAGGACGACGATATGAAAACATGACCTGTTTGGTGATCAGAACACCTCAGAACATCATCTTCCTTTTGGGACCAACCCCCTCCATGGTTTGTTGGAGCAATCAATCGCGATTTCTTGGATAAATAGATGTAAATAGGATCATCGAGCAGTTTGGATGGAGGACTGGACTTGACTTGCTGGTAGTAACCGCCCAAAGAAGAAAGGCCAAACCAAGTGGACCCATTAGCCGCCGCGGGTTCGGTGCCCATACCGCCGCGTGCCACTTCGTTTTGCTTCAGGCCGTGGTCAGTGCTGATGTTTTACAGCTCACCAGGCACTCGGCACCGTCTTTCTCGGCACTGCTGATGTGTTCCAGTCGGCTGGCCGATGCAAGGCGGGGTCGGCTCCACAATCCATCGCGCAGTTTGCACCAAGCCCATGAGATTTGGAGAGGTTCAGGTGATTCTATGTGATATACATGCCCCCAAAGGGAGCAACTGGGTCTCTTCAAGCATGGCGAGCCAGCATTTCCAAAACGAAGTACTTAGGAATAATGAAAAAACAAAGACGATTACGTCTTCACCAGCACCAGAACCAAGTTTCCGTGTGCAATGTGATGTTTCTACAAACAGCCGCTTCAGGGAAAGCGGCGGTTTTTCTCTGACCTGAACTTGAACAACCTTAAATCCATCCATGCCTGGTCTGTTTATCATTCAAAACATATTGTAAAGTAAACACAAACAATGACAATGCGACGCATAGTCAATCCTCGCTGTTTTTGGTCAATCACGTTCAGTGAAGACGTAGCTATGAGTCGTGAAGTTCGTTGAATAATCGTGAAAAATGGTATACTGAATGGCTGTCTTTGATGGAGCCAAGTCTGATCCCAGCCAGCCGGAAAGCGGAGGACAGCAGCTGCAGATGACCGGAGGTACATTTTGACGTCTAATTGAGCAACGCAGCTCAAGAAGCCACGCTACCTTTTGCCTCTCATGCCAAGTCGTTGATAAAAAACAACTAAAATGCAACCTCTGCAAGTTTCTTAGATTCTCTAGTCTCTAACTTGCCAATTCAGCAGGTCCAATGCCCAAAACACAGCGGTTTAACATAATTAATTGAATTCTTGATGAACTGAATGCTAACTATTGTGGTCCGAAATCTGACACCACCCTGCAAGGTACTTTCCAATGCTTTCCCTCTCTCGCCTACAGTGTGCCCTTGCCGGAACTCAGTAGACTGAAAACTGAAAATAATTGGTAGGTACGGTAAAATTGATGTATTATTTCCTTTGTATTATATACAGTGTATATATATATGTGTGTGTATTAATATATATATATATATTAATATTAATGTATATATGCAAAATGCATTGTGTTTACTCTGTTGTAGTGGTAAACGATAATGCCAAATCGTGCTCTGCACCTCCACTTGCAAGGAGCAGAGATGAACAAAGTAAAGAAACATTCAACTAAGATTTTGCTCTTTGACTTCAAACTTCGTAGGAATTCTTAGGAGTTTAGTATTTCATGTGTTTTCACACGCTCCTTCGCCCCTTTGAGAGTGCCGAATTTCAGCACCAGCAAAGCAGCCGCTCTTGATAGCCAAGTGTCGAAGAGCAGAATGCTGCTTCTGTTTCAAGTGCCGTTGACCCAGAATGTTTCTGGCCTCACATATGCCATATATATATATATAGTTCCAAATCACCTGAAACAAAAGCAATGGAACCCAGTGGGCTGAGTGAGATGCCGTCAATTCAGGATGCAAGATCCGATCGTCCGTGACTCCCACGGCGCGACTCCCATGCATGGGGCATCCAACAGCCAGCAGTACTGCTGGACACCCGGACACGCCTTCTCAGTGCCGCAAAGATGAACTCCTCCGGCCTGAACAGCGGAGTGGCACACAACGGCCCGCGGCTGCGCAATTGATCCAAAGACGTGCGGTTTCTTTACTTCGAGTGATCACCACCCCGAGGGGCGATTTGGAAGAAGGCACGGCACATGTGTTGACGGATTGTCCTGACAAGCCCTGCCTGATATGTGTATGGACACACAATACTGACACTTGTTCTGGCATCCAGTCTGGAATGTGTTCTGACGTCCTTGTTGGCATGTGTTCCGACATTTGTCCTGAAATGAAGTCTGACATGTGCTCTGACATATCTTCTGGCATGTACTCCTGACACGTGCTCTTGCACCAAACTGACAATTCTATCTGGCATGCCTTCTGACATTCTAACTGGCATCCTTTCTGGCACTCTACCTGGCATATGTTCTGACATCCTTTCTGGCATTCTAACTTGCACCCTCCCATCTGGCATTCTAAAACATCTTCTAGCATTCCAACTAGCACATCTTCTAACATCATTTCTGGCAGAATAAAGGCATATCTTCTGACATCCTTTTTGGCGTATCTTCTGGCATTCTAACTGGCGGCTCTTCGGGCATCCTTTCTGACATTCTTATGTGGCATATCTTCTGGCATCTTGTCTGCCGCTCTATCATATCTTCTGGCATTCTAACTGGCATACCTTCTGACATACTTCCTGGCATATCTTCTGACATTCTTGCTGGCATACCTTCTGACATTCTTTCTGACATTCTGAATTCTACCTGGCAAACCTTTTGAGTTTCTAAGCAGCACATCCTCTATCATCCTCTAACATCGTTTCGATGGTGTGCAGGTCCGTCCGCTCTCTATGTTGTGCGGGTCCGTGTGTGTGCCCAGACTGAGCTGGCACTCGCGGTGATGAGGAACAAAACAACACACATCAGGTCCAGGTCGTTGAATAAGTCGGAAACAAAGTGACGGAGTGAGCTTACCGCCAAGCGGTCCTTTGACACTTCGGAAACACGCATGAACAATTACAATCATGCACCTTTTTGGGGAAGTGAATGGATAGGTCATGAGTGACCCTTAGCTGTCCAGCCATCCAGCAAATCGTGGAAGGTCTAGATATGTCTAGATGATTCTAGATGGTCCTTTGTCTTAGATGGTCGGTCAAAGAGATGGGTCAGGTCATTCGATCCTTCGAGCCTCCCCCGGGTGCGGTGCCGCACTGCTTACTTGTACCTGCCAGTGACAAGAGGGTCACTGTTCCACACAATGCAGGTGTGGCTTGGCTTGTTCTGGCTTGATTGCATGTTGAAGACACTTTGGCAGTTCTGTGCATGTGTGAAAATGGCTGGTGCTTGCCTCTGCAACCACTTCCGCCCCCCAATCAAATCGGGATCTGGGACCTCGGAGGCAGCGCCCTTACATGGTGGCGCTTGCGCCACCCAGGGGTCACTTGGAGGATTTGGCCATGAGGTCGTTGACGTTGATCAGGCCTCAGCATCGGTGCTTTCCCGGATGCGACCCGATCCGGGCGGAGGCTTCCAACAAACGACCGAAATACACCTGGTGCGGTGTCCGGATTTTGGAGGGAACATAGATACCACTGTTTGGTGGGGGAGCAGCCCGCTGGCGAGAAATGGAATAGCCGAAAGCTCTGTCAACCAGTCATGTCATCCCCCAAGAAGTCTGCCATGGTATGCTCAGACACTCCAAACGGCCCTTGCTCCCTCAAACCTAGGGATTTGAGACCCCAGACCGTCAGACCCCTCCAGAGGATTCGGGGTCCGACCCCCTCCAAAGGATTCGGGTCCAGGGTCGGAACCTCCGGGTGGTACCTTTTGGGATTTGGGGCATCATGCGACTGAGCAACGTTTAAAGCTACGACTGTCGATGCTGAGAAGCTTTGCCTGCGCACGGTCAGAGGCGGGGTGGCGTGATGAACCTGGTCAGTTACTATCGTGAATGTGCCAACACATCCCATCCTCTTCTACCAAAGACTTCTATGATCTTCTATACTCATTCCCAACAAGTGCTTGGGCTAGCTACGAGTACTGAAGTAGCATGTTGACTTTTAACCTGCTCTTTCCTAAGCACTGCATCACTATGTTGAAGCAGCTGGCGCAGCATGTTTAGTCAGTGGATACTCAGCACCTTGGACACCCACTTCTTTGGAATATCTCAAACACATTGAAATGATGAACACGTATTCGACGTCTCAGCTGAACATCATTGACAACACCATTACGCAAACACTCTATCTATGGATATCTATGGCATATATTTACCCACCTTGGGGAACGGTTTCATGGGTCACTGTATCTTTGTTAACGCTCCCAGAATGTAGACTCTTGATGAACAAAATTTCCCAACATGTGGATTCAGGCCTGGGGAGGTTGAAATACAATCAGTCCAGTGAATGAGGAGTGTCTTTTTCAGCTGAACCATGAAGAGCAAAGAGACCACATGTTTGGTCGACCTACAAGGGTATGATCTCCGATCTGGGGCATCGGCCGTGACCCTCTCCACCCGACCCATGGTGTGGAGTCCAAGACCGACCACCCATCGACTACGGGTGGCTCACCACGTGCGTTGGTCCCGTGCCTCACCCTTCGAGGTCACCGTCGCCGCACGCGGCTTGTTGTTGATCAACGCCTGGGCAGCGGATGTTTGGAGGGTCGCGGCGCCGGGAGGGGTGGAACTGAAGACCGCAGCATTGAGGTGGCTCAAAGATGAGGAAAGGACAGTCCCACCCGAAACTTGAGGCACATGTTAAACTGATGATACTTTTGGATACTTTTGGAGGGATGAATTTTGCAGTCTTTTGACCCATAGCATGTCATACCATATCATTCCACAGTCCATTTCCTTTCACTCCACTCCATGACTCACTCACTGAGCTCCCCGGCCAGCTCGCCAAAGTAGTCGCCGGCCGAGTAGCTCATGACTTCGGTACCACCCTTGGTCGCCGTCGCCGACCCATCCTGTGCCGCGTCCGAGCGTCCGCGCGGCGCGAGTTGCGCGGCGGCTCGGAGCGGCTCGAGTCTGAGGGACAGAGGGCGAAACCCAAAGCACCTTGGAACATCCCATGGGCGCGACACCCCTCCCAAAACACCTGGAACCCTTGGAAGGACGACCTGGAAGATATATTATACACCTGGAACATCCAATATATGTGTCCTGGCTGGACTACCCTAACGAGATGTCCATTGGAGACCTGTTGGATGGTCCAAGTATATATCAGGTCCATCCAGGGGGGCCTAAAAAGCCTCCCGAACAACCATTCCAGGTCCATCCCGCTTAAAATGGTCTCGGAAGGCCAGGGGTGCTTTTTGTTCCTGCCAATGGCCAAGACATGTCACCCATCTCACATGTCGCCCATGTCAAATGTCTTTTCAAGATGCAACATGGGACTTGAATTAGATGCCTCCGGTCGAAAACAAGAGCTGCCTTTAAATATCTTTATATATTCAAGCCAAACCACTTCCTTGATAATTTTGCAAGGGCCGTTGGTCAACATGCAACCTTGCAGTTTCATGAAATGGAGATAAATGGAGGGTAGTAAGGCAATGCCAGGAATCTGTTGAACGTTTTTTCTTTTAAACTCCTCCCATATTACTGCCTTTCTGGAACCAAATACACCTATGCCATGATCTATATAGATCATGTCTTGGGAAGTCTTGGGGATTGTTTTCATTCAAATTTTTTATCCTCAGGGTTCTATGACCGTTCCCCCCCTTTAAGTGGACGACCCTCATGACGAGTTCTCATCGTGCTATCCCTCGTGTAGACCGCAGACCGCGGTCTTCTGATGCAGCCCGCCACTAGCCTCGATGATGTAGAACTTGTCACCAGGTTCTCCCTCACCGATGATCTTGTCACCCTCTTTAAACGTCTCCACCTGACACATGTCCAACGTCCAGTAGGGCCACTGAAAAAAACACAGAATGTACAGTAACTTTCGGAAACCCACACGATGGGCGGGATGTGCAACATCTGCAGAAACGAAACCCCAAAGGGCGGCGGGGACAAGCCCCTCACAATGATTCCACACGAATTCCATGGCTCACGGCTCACGCTGTCAGCCTTCAAAGCATCTGCTAATTGGGAGCGTTCATAGGCATCCATGGAGGAGAGCAAAGGAACCTGTCCAAGTTCGACTCAAACGGTCAACTGAAATTAAGAACACATGGTCAAGTCCAGCATGCGCGCTCGAGCTTCAAATATCTTCAAATGATGTCCTTAACTATGTCGTGTTGGTGAGCTTATGCCTGAAGTTAGACACTCAGTTCTGTGGCTTCTTGACTTCATTTATCCTCGCGAACGAGTGGCTAAGCACAGAAACATGCATCCGCTGGCATCTCCGTCAAAGCTCGGGCAATGTTGCTTCCAATAAGGACCCCCAAACTGATGCACTTGCTGCTTCTCCCTGTCAGCTTCCCCAGCAATTGTCTTCCTTCGCACTCGGCCCGCTGCCTTCGAGAGGAAGCTATCATAGCGTGCTCGCTTCTTCTCCGCAGCTTCCTTCACCTGAGGCGAACGAAGCGCAAGGAACGGCGCAAAAAAGGAGAGGCTGTTTGTTCGGAGAGCCTGATCGAAGAGAAAACACAATAGATATCGGTTCGGGATTTGGCATTCCCTCTTCAACCTGGTATGCGATATGCATGAAGAGACTGCAAAACGGAACGTGTTCGGATTTTCTGTTGTCAAGACCAATCAAGGACCGTGGTTGTTTGCTGCTTCACCTTTCGGTGTTCAAATGCTCCTCACTTTCCTCATCGATCGTGTGCCGCACATAAAACGAGTCCAAACATGTGCAGAAAAAGCCAGAAATTTAATTTTCGAATTGGCGTGAGGGACCCATTGGCGTGAGGGACCCATTGGCTCGAGGGAACCCATTGTTTTGGATTTTGGCGCTTCAAACCGTGGCAAACCCCGTAGATGGTCCCTTAAACCTGGCCATCTATGGCCACAAACCCCGAGGCAAGCCTCCCTCGTGCTACCGGCCCCGCCCGCTGGGCCATCCGCACGATGTGATTGAAGGTATCACGGTCAAGCTGCCACAATGTGCATGCTTCCTGGCTGTCGGGTTGCGAGGGTTTTCGAATTGAGATGAAACAGTGATCATGAACCAGGCTGTCTGCCTTCTCTCGTATCACTCGAGCTTCATGGTACCTTTTCTGGGCATTTTTCAAAGAACACCCAGGGCTTCATAATTCATAGTTTTTGTATTACCTTTAGAAGGCAACTAACCGATGCTTGAGTCAGACAGCAGTTCTCATCTCATCCCACTCAAACTCGACTACAACTCACACAGGAAACCAATACAACCATTACAACCTGCACACCACACACGTCAACCGAGAAAGGCTCTTTTGCGTCCTTGGATAACACGGAGGCCGCGCGTGGGCAATTGTATAGAAGCGCTAGCTCACCTGGGCACTAGAAAGGCGCAAAAGATGTCTGACTCTGCAGAAGTTCACAGCAGCTGAACAACCAACGAATGAGGCGACGTTGAGTTCACTTGGGCCGGAGTATTTGTACTCCGGTACCGCGCTGAAATCAGTGTGCAAGGCATCCAACAGCATCCCACAACCAATCTCATTATGAACCCAACAGATCCCTCAACACTCCATGTCAATGTCATGTATGGAATCTCCATGAAATTCTTATGCCTACTCTTATGCCTATATGGTTTAAAATGGGTCACTGTGGGTCAAGGCGGCATCTATTCCAGTTCGCCACCCGGGCCCCGCTCCAAACCCCACCACTGAGGCGCCCGGCCGAAGACATCGCCCGGCTCACATTTCTTCACCAACTTTTCCGAGTCGCCCATCTTGATCAGGCAACTCGGGTTGCGGGGCCACTCGCGCCACGTTCCGCCAGTTTGGAAGATGAACAGATGCATCTTTTTCGCAGGGTGGTTTTTTCCTGTTCACCTATCTATGTTCATCGGAGAGTGTTTAAAGCAACTGGGCGACACTGAAGCTCTGCTCATATAATCAAAGACACAGTGTGGAATGACATGAGAAGCGGGTTTCGACCCAAAAAGTGTGTCTAGACATGGTAAATTGACCAAGGTAGGTGGAAAGCCCGCAGCTTGTTGTGTGTGTATGTTGAGTGTGGCCAATGACAACTACTTGCATGATCTTGCATGTGAGCATGGAAACAGTGTAGATCAGAGTCTTTCTCCCTCTAAGTGTGTGATGGTGATTGCATGTGCAGGACACAAATGGCTCACAAGATTTGATTATCAAACCTGCATGTCGATCAAAACTCCAAGCGCACCACAAGAGTGGTATCAAACATCCCTCCGAGCTGCTCGAGGGTGCCAGATTCAATGACAAACAAAAAGTCGCCACTGTCACCTGAGCAGTGAGCAGAAACACCATGTTCAACGAAGACATGTGGAGCCTCTTGATGTTACAAAGCCTCAAAGGTCTTGTCAACGAAGCTCTACGAAGCTTTTGCTGTGTGTCTAGGAGCCTCTAAGGAGTCTAGGAAGTCCCAAAACAAACACGATCAACATAACATGCCACTCCCTCTGAGACCTGCCACTGCCTTCGGTCGAAATGGAGACCTTGAGTCCCAAAACGACCCGACGACCCGCCAGGGACAGAAACCATTAGAGACTTTCATGTTTGGAGATCCAGAATCGAGGTCACTCATGATTCGTTCGGATGATTCGTTCGGATGTTCTAGGATGTTGTAGATCCAAAATCAAACCCACCCAACTTGATGTCCAAACGGCTACGGCTACCTGGACGATCGAACACATCCTGCCATATCCTGCCTTGGTTGATGATGCGCTCATTCTCTTTTGTATGCACCTCCTTCATAGCTGCAATGACAATGCTCAAGTCATTCCTCCGTGCCGCTGAAGAGACACGCAGCCGACAAGGCACAAGAAACCCTTGGCCGCCTTGACATGGCCACTACAGGGTTGCACCCACATCCGTTAGATCCGTTACCTCCCCGGCAACCATCACAATAGCCAACTGATCTGCAAATCTAGAAGAATCCTAGAAGAACCAAATATATACCAGTTATATACCAAGTATATGCCTGGAAGAATCAGATCTTACAAATAGCTTACATATTTGTTCTGAGCCAACAATTGTCTCTACCAGCTTACAGGGTGCACTACTGTTACGCCGTAGTTCCAAGGATACCATCCTGGATACCAGCGACGTGCACAACTGGGTGGTGAGATGTGCGTCTTTCTCTTTCGATCGATCCACTGACCCGAGACCGGGCGAAACATCGCCCGGTCTTGGCCCCGAAGGCGTTGGACCGAAACCACCGGCGTTTGGAGAATAGGGGGGCCGTTCCGAAGGCTCCACTGAGAGGGGTGAGGGATGGTGAGGGAGACAGTACTGCAAAGGAACCAGCATCTATGCCCCACTGCACTCCGGAGATATTGACCATCTCTTCCGCTCAGATCGGTCCCGGCCCGGTGGCTCCCTCAATGTGTCGTCTCAAAATGTCTCAAGGATCGGTCCCGGGGGAGAGGTCTGTTTCAGACACAACTCGGACCTCGGGACCTGAGCCGTAGCCATCGGTCCGAGGTGATTCCGTTGGATCTCCAAGGAATCCTTGCCGCTGCATGCTGCGTTGGATCTAGCTGGCAAGGCTCGCATCCAGCTCGGAGAAAAGGAAGGACTTGGTAAGGCAGGCCTGCTTGCTTGCTGGGAGAGAAATTGATCCAAAGAAGTCAAGAGAGTTGCCCTTGCAATTGTGTAGGAAAGCATGGGATCTAGGCCAACCCCCCCCCATTTTGAAGACAGCATAAGCTTAAGAATCTTGTACAATACAAGACCAAAGGGCACTTGCTCTCCGGTTTGTCCAGAACGAAGCGCGCTCCCACAGCAACTCCGACACGGCTCTTCTCCGCTCCCGGCCTTGAGTCGATCCTTCTGCTCCTCCGTCTTCACAATCACCGGTGGGACGAAAGCCTTCTTGGCATTCCTGAGGCCCACTCATGAGCACCTACATGTTAAGGGCCAGGGGTACATGACAGCTTGTTCTGCATTGGAGCGTTCAGAGCACCAAGTAATTAGACTCCTCAGCGACCCCAGATGGACCAGTTGAGAAAAGACAGAGGGGGGTCCGGAGCCTAGTTGGGCCATGCTGGGGCCATGGACAGCATGTTGCAGCTCCATGTGGGAAGCTCCATGAACATTTTAAACCAGCCACTAGGCATGGGAAAAGGGACGCCTTGGCACACTCACACCGAATGTCAACTTGCTCTTGGCTTTTCTTGAGCCAAGGCACCACTCGCCATAAGCTTCGGCCGACACGCTTGTTCGCCTCAATCAGTGTCTCAGAGTCGAAACAACATTCTAGTTTGTTCTGATTCTAGTTTGTTCAACAATGCTTGTTTGGGCAAACACAGCTCTACCCTCAGACTCCCAAGTTAAACAAGAACCCATTGGGCACCCAGAATTCAAAAAAGATATCCACCAAACGTCCCCCCCAAACCACCCTTCCAGATCCTTCAGATCATGCGTTCCAGACCCTCGCGCTATGCCGATACCGTGGTGAGGTCTCTCCTCCAGACCGCCCAAGTCACGCTTTGTTGGGCTGATCCCTCTCCCAGCCGGGAGGTGGCTCATCATCCTGAGAAAACCGTGAGTGTTTACGTTCAGTACATCGTTGGGCGCATTTGGGCACCACCGTTCGCGTGCCCCAGGTGCCCTGGACATGTCTGGTAGACAGGTGAACGTATACAGGTTGACAGGATCCCCACTTGAGCGCTCAAAATAAAGATCCTGAACTGGCTCTTGGGTCAACAAAGCCGACCCAACATTTTTGTTCAGTGCTCTTGCTGAGAAGGACTCACTGAAGCAGCTCACTAAAACTCCAATTCTTGCATCAATTGTGGTTTGAATGACCAAATGCCCCATCTATTGACGCCTATATTTATGCACATGTTTGAGCTGATGAGCTGTCACACTGAAATAAAATGAACACAAATTCACTGGCCCAAAGACTACACAAAATGACATACATGTGTTTATCATCCCATCCACCACCCGTCTCCTCGTCATCCTCCTCTTCCTCCTCCTCTTCATTGACTAGAGCTTCACTGGCCATCTTTGCTGCCTCTTGCACCTGGCCATCTTCAGCGGCCACTGGCCAGCTCGACTCAGAAGAACGGAACGACTCGTTTTGCTGAATGCATGGAGAGTCTGCATGTACTTGTCAGATCTACTGTTCCATAAAACCCTGCCATATTTATAAGATGTATTAAGATGATATAAGAAGTTTTCAGGCTCACACTGTGGTGAAGTTGCTCAACAACTCTTGATCCATTTTTACCTAGACCTGAGTAGAGGTCTTCAACACGTTCCCACGCAGAGTAGCCCCGTCTTTCGCGCACCTGGCCCTTCAACTTGTTGACCTTCCGAACGGTGCGTTTCGCAAAAATGACCTATGCCTATGTCATCCAATTCCATAATAATGGTTACGTGGATGGCCTGTTCCCATTATATGGATGACCATTTTCCGAGTACCAAACAGGTGGGTGTCCCACTTCCAGGTGGATTTCCTCACCATTTCCCACTTCAAAGGATCTGACCTGACCGGCATGGTGTCAAGATCTTTGCATCCCCATCTGACCTGAGGACCCTGGCATACCCTGGCGTTCATCAGCGCCCGTGACCGTTTTCGCCGTCACGTCGTTCAAACGGGTCCAGTGGATGTTGGGCACGGGATGCGTCGCGCGGCGGCGCCGCATCGGGACCCGTCGACCCACACAGGTCGGTCGATCGGACTTGGCGACGGGTGGCCTTGATTAAGAGATCTTCGTTCTCCTTGGTGAGACGGTCTTTCTCTTCGGGAGACAGCTGCTTGTCCTGGTGTCAGCTCGGAATGGCCAGGCAGGCCATCGCCAGATCCGCAGTGTGGGAAACAGAAAAGAACTCTCGTGAATTGTACAATGACGTGGGGGATAAAATGTACCTTCAAAAGCAATTATAGGCAATTTCATCATATATGGCAAATATTGGTAAAACAGAATCATTTTAAAGCAGAAGAACATACTGTATCAGAGTGTTGATGCAAGTGATACTTGGAATCTACTTGGAGATTCTGATGTCCTCTTCAGTGGCCTTCTTCTTCTCCAGCCTCAGCACTTTGTCAAAAGCACACAAGTTCAGCAGCTTCTCCGAACCTTGTCATCATCCCTGTACGGGTGCGTACTACGATAGGGAGACCTCCCAAAGAGACCCTCTGGATGAAGGAAACATAGACATAGACCAAAACCCATCGGTTGGAGGTCCCCAATACAAACCCATATGGCAAAGGTCAACATATTTGTTTAAGTGATCTGTACTGTGCTGAGTGGTGACTTTAATCAACATCGGCAATAAAACCATGGGCCAAACCCTGGCTGTCCTCTTCGTGTTTGGTACAAGTGGCCAGTCCAACATGAACGGCACTGGATCCTGTCGTCGACGAAAGTCGCTCGAATGGAGGAAACAAGCGTACTTTCCGAAACGGAAGGGGACGTGGACCCCTGGAAGTGAATTCTCCATAATTTTCCTCTAGGTCCTGGTCAGTTCTCCAAGAGTCCCTCAAGGCCCCCACTTTCGACGGCATTTTCCGGCGTGGAACTCGATGGCAAGATGAACGAGTGAGTCTAAGACACTCGACAGAACTGCACTTCGCTCCTTAGGCATCTTGTGGATGGTTTCTGCCACCATCTCTTCAAGCACTGGGTGCAGCATCTCCATGATGTACCTCAGCAGCCGAGCGGCGCTGAAGTGATGCTCGCGGAGCGGCGCGCGCGCGCGCGCAGAACGCCGCCCTCCGCCGACTTAGCCAATGTCGACATGAATCCCAAAGAGGATGTGCCTAAGCCACTGCCCAAAGCCTCTGCGTCCCAAGTCAGATGCTGACAAAAATAAATAAAAAACAAACACAGAACCCAACACATCGAAACCAGCATGCCCAGAGTGAGGGAGATATATTGATCCCCAGAAGGTGGTTGGGATGGGTTTGGGGGATCTAACCACCTTTTGAGGATATGGTTGGAGCCCTAGGGATAGAATGTTTATACACTTAATATATATATATACAAAAAAATAAACGTTTCACGTCTCTACTGCCACGTCCCAGAATCCCATTTCAACAGAAGCACTCACCAAGTCGGGGCTTTTGGAATCCAACCGACGAGAAAATCCAACCGTCTACACTTCAAAGCATCGATCAATGGGACGTCCCAAATCGACCGAGTTGGATGGGCGGAGTGTGGAAAACCTTCAGCCATCGATCTCCTTCATGGCCATGTGTCTTCTTCTTGTCCTCGGAAACCTTCAGCGCCTACAGTACCAGCGCCACATCGAACAGTGCTTCGAGTATGCGTCGTTCGGGTGCTCAGCTTGCCAGGGGAGTGAAATGTTAAATCAGCTGTATCAGCGCCCTTCAGTCGAAATCGACCGAATGGAATCTGCACCGTCTTGTTCCAGTCCGAGTACACTCGGTAAGGAATACTCATGAAAGTGGGGTTTTCCATAGCGAAAACGGTCCATCCTTTCGGGGCCATGCCATCTTGTTTCTAATAGCATTTTTGTCACTACTAGTAAGGCACCTGTTACTACTAGCGTGGCACTTGTTTCTAGAAGCTTCTTGTTACTAGTATGTTTATTTCAGGCAGTGGGGCCATCCTCCATCTTGCAACACGAGAGATGTGTGCTACGAGAGATGTGTGCTCAAAATGGTGCCCCACTAAATGAGGGCTCGCTTGGGGAAAAAGGAGGAAGACGGCTATTTCCGCCAAAGAACACATCGACTTAGTAAAATGATGTAAAATGTGTCCAAACCGTGGGTCTACAGAATCGATATAGACGGATGTTGATAGATGCTTGATTGATAGATTCAACCACTAGTTGCTTTTGCTGAATATGAAATTACTGACTATTTGTGATTTGGGGTAAAGTCTCAGGAAAAGCTATCTATGCACAAAAGATTTAAGGAGGGCAAAGGCGTGGGAAAATGTTCGGGAACAATGGTTCCGTGTCTCTATCCAAGAGTTTCAACCAGCTGAACGTGTCACTGCAAGTACAATCATCATCTATTCTAACATGGTCTGAATGCTGACAAAAAACTGGAGGGCACAGGTACTGTACGTACATGTAGGTACTCTCTACTTAACCGAACCTGGATACTCTCCAGTCCACTCGGATCACCGTTACATCAAAATGGGAAGCAGATTATAGATGATATAAGTAGACTCTAGACTCTTGCTTTAAACAACAAAACAACACATATATATAATTATGAAGAGGTCTGACAGTTCAAAAAAGATCAAAGAAGTGAGGAGGCTTTATTCATCAAAAGGTATCAAAAGTCTACCTTACCAAAAGGGTCTAGACTCAGACTCTTGCTCGTTTGGGCGCCTGCAGTCCGTCCATCGCAGCAATCGTTCGAAAAGCTGCAATCTCGAAGCGGGCACAAACGGACTTTTGGGTCGCTGAGCCAAAATATCGTTCGGTGCGGCAACTTGCAGAAAAATAAATACAGTTGGAGAAGAAATATCTTTTGGTCGTCTCTCAACTTATGTTGGAGAAGAAATATCAATATCATGTCTGAGAGGAAAAGAGTTGCCCTTGTTTCATGCAGCTCTTGGATATATATATATATATACGAAAGGTCCATGTGGTGACCAGAAGTGTCGTGCATCACTCAGCGGCCTCCACCAAGGAGTGCAAGCGAGCGCACTCGGCATTGGCCTCGTCAGCCTGTTGCTAAGGCACGTCCGCTGAATCATTGACAAAGGGTGGCCTAGCATGTGCAGAAACTATCCCAATGTGTTGGGATGCGACATGATGGACAGCGCTATGGTGTAACGGAGAGTTCTTTTGGTCATTGTTGGTGCTTCCACCACAAAGCTCTGAGAATGCACTTTGCTTCCCACAAACAGCCTGATGTACTATTCGTGGCATTTTGTGGCCATATCATGATGACTATCATGATGCCATAATTATCCATATGACCATATATGATATTCTTCATAATTACAGTATATATATATTATTCATATTCATATTACAGTATATACTGATGCCATATCCACAGATGACCATATATGATATTATTCATAATTACAGTATATATTATTCATATTCATATTACAGTATATACTGATGCCATGTTGATCGGAAGTGCTGTATTTTTTTCACCCAAGCACAGAACCATCAAACACAGAACCATCATACCATCGTGCCACAGGTCTTTTGATGAGGCATTTAGTTTTG
Organism: Durusdinium trenchii; assembly: GCA_963970005.1. Taxonomy (NCBI): domain Eukaryota; class Dinophyceae; order Suessiales; family Symbiodiniaceae; genus Durusdinium; species Durusdinium trenchii. Next base: position 1,238,842 of record CAXAMN010022028.1, on the reverse strand, counting down.
TTGTTCGGTCGGGCGGGGCGATGTCTTGATCTTACATTGAAGGGGGTGCGACTCCCTGGCTGTGCTTGGGCTCAGCCCTGGCTGTGTTTCACATCCACATATGACCATATATGATATTATTCATATTACTAGTATATATAATTAGGCATGTTTAGATCTTATGATCATCTTTATTCTCTTCGACTTAAGACCTGTTCACCGGTCCCATGGGCCCCCCGGCGGCGGTCTGAGCCTTCGCCGTCAGAGCAGAGGCGTCCACCAACGACCGCCGCCTGGGGCGGGCACCGCAGGGGATTCGGGGGCACTGCGGGGTGGGCCACCTGACTGGTGGGAAGAGCTTGGGGGGAAGTAGGATGAAGGTAGATATATGATGAATGAGATGACCTTGCCTAGATTGTTTTCTCATTAAATATACTTTATATATATAAAGACTAAAAGTGGGACACATCACAAAGGATTTAGGTCACACTGGTCCAGTACTGATCTTTGAACTTAGTGAGATGACAATGTACTAGGCGATGCCGGCGATGCCCGATTCTCGCGCCTCCTCGCGGCGCAAAATGGCTCGTCTCGACGGAGCTCGACGCCGCTCGTCTTGGGTTCCGGACCAACTGGCAGAGCTCTCATCCAACAAGCTCCGCAGCTCTTCTGCGGAGACCTTGCTGGCTTTCCGCGCCTGACAAGCGCGTGGAGGAGTCCGAATCGGTTGGGACAACATAGACTTAACATGACTTAACATGATTAGTCTAATTCTGCCCAATCGGTTCGAGGAAAAGCAATGCATGCGATTGCCGTCTTCCATCGTCTTCCCTTGGTCCAAGGCCATACACAAACCATCATCCGAAATCATCCAAAGAATCCAAAGCAGGATCCGTTCAAAACTGGATCTAATCCGCCTCCCCCAATTCCAGCCGCAGAGTCCGAAGCTGCGCTTTGAAGTCCTCCACATTGGCCTTGCTGCGCTGGATTCTTTTGGAGGTTCGGACAGCAAGATCTCTTTGGTGAAATCTCTGCACTGGATTTGTTATGTTTTCTTTGAGGAGGCATATATTTGGACAATCTAATCCAATTGATCTACATAATTGCATACCTCCGCCACCCAACAAGCTATATCAGTAGTAGAAGACATGCCATTCTGTCCCTGTTTGAAGCAGCAATAGTTTTGGCATGCTTTTGAGGACCAATTAGCCGCTGGATTTGGTTCGATGTCCGATTTCTAGTTTCCAAAGCAATCTGACCAATGATTGGCCTGGCCGTTTTCGGACATTGGCCTGATTCTCTGCACGAACCCGGGCCGCCATCTCCTCCCAGAGACATGTGATCCAAAAACAATTGGGCTGGGCGGCTGGAAGACATTCATGTACGTTGCTATGAGTCAAAACCCAGTTGACCCCTGAAAATGAACAGCTAGAATCCTTTATTTTCAGGATGTCCTCCGAACCCGATGCTTTGCTGGGGGGAGGCTTTGACAGTTGAGGTCGCCTTGGCGCGGACCAGGGCTCCAGGTTTTGACCCATCCCCACACGGCTCTTTGAGAAAGTGAATGTCCCAAACATCTCACTATTCCCTGGAGCATCCGTTCTGGGTGTCCTTAAGTAGTAACGCCCACAGACCAGGTCTGTTGGGGGGGTCCATGGGTCTCCCCTAGACAGGATGCTCCTGGTATGTTGCTCAAATCCGACTCGCGCCTCCCAAGAACGACGGCTCTCCGTTCGCAACTCCAGGAACTGACCCTGCAGCTCCTGTGTCGAAGCAACGACCGTGGAGCTGAAAGATACCATAACCATGTTCGAAACATGGCAGGGAACTCGACGGCGACGGAGAGACTCGAAGACGATAGCAGGGAACTCTCAACGTATGGGTGTGAGGTCAAAGGTGTCTTCTTTTTGACCCAAACCATCCGTGTTCTTGGATGCTCTAACTACGAGTTGTCCCGTCATGTCTCAATCCCATCAAATGTGATTCATTGTGCATCATTGTCCTTGCGAGTTTCGCTGCGGGATCTGAATCAGGTTTACATTATGTTTGGTCAAAACGGCACCAAGCGCAGCACATGTTGCAATCCATACCATACGAGTACTTTGATTATACAAATTATATATATAGTATAATTATATAATATATATATATGTGTGTATATATTCACATTCTGCATATTACAGTCCCTCTATATCCTCATCATATCTCATCAAACCTCGGATGCATTGAACATCAGAGCGTCTGCGCTTAAACCACATGCCAACAAATTGCAAAGCCAACCCCAATAGTCTTTGGAACTCGATCAGCCTCACCAGACGGTGCCAAGCACAGTCTTGAAGCCAACTGTTTGACAGAAGCCAATCGTTGAACCCTCTCGACTGGAAACATGTTGGAAGGTGCAATCTGCAGCTTCCAGTCATGATTGCGATACCAAAACCACATCAGGAGCACTTGCTCACAGGTACTGGCAGCATGATGTGACATGCATGACAAACTCCAGTAACTGAAGCAAGGTACACTCTGTACGTCTGATGGTCCTCATCTGGCACTCCTCCACATATTATTCATCCCGACACTATGAATATCTATTTATAACATCAGGATTCTTGGCGAGGGACCATACAAGTGTGCAACCTACCCCATACACACGTAGCTCTCAGATCTCCACCCCAGTTTCCCAACAAAAGCCCAGCGCCAAACATTCTAATCTTTTGGTGCCAAGTCCTGCAGCGTCTTTTCTCCACCCCCACAGTCATCTCGCCGCATCAGCCAACCCCGCCCCCCCCAGTCCCCGTCCCTCCTCGATCAAGGCCAGCAGGTCTCGGCCGTTGCTCCGGGACTGCTCCACCGCCTCGGTGATCTCCACGCCTCGGAGAGGAACCCCGAAACGAACTCCGAACGACGCGCCAGGGGCTCGGTGAGCCCGATGCTTCGGTCCGTTTTTTGGGGGGGTCCCGGTGGGCGCAACGCAGAACAGGTGGCGGTTGTTGCGTTTAGTGGGGGGTTTCCACGTTGATATAGAGCCTCTTGTTCGGAGGGCGCAGGCGCAGGGGGAGACGCTTGGGGAGGCTCCACTGGAAGTACCGAACCGGACGTCTTCTCGGAGAAGGTGTGTTTAGGGGACACAGGGTAGGCTTTTGCAAACTTCCAAAGGCGCAGGTGGTGACCTGTTGGAGGGTATGACCGCCATAATAATATAAACATATATACTCTAGGCAAGTGACATGACGACCCTAAAAGCTATCCGATCCTACCGAGCAGAATCAAACCCATGTCATTTGGGACAGAACACGCCACACTGTGAACCTTGGTAAACATGAGAATTGCCCATGTCATGTGTTTTGTGGACAGAGCATGCCACACTGTGTGCTTTGCGGTATGCACGTAACTTCGCATTAGCGCGTGACAATGGAGTCAGGAAGATGCTAGTGGGAAAGTTGGTAGAAAAAGGGTGTCTACCATGGAAGCGTTTCTTGCTTGTATGAGACCAATGACAAAGTTAATGTAGATTACTGTAAGTGTGAACCATCCCGCCAACCTATGTCCTTTGTTTTTGATGACTTTCACCCATATTCCAGACCCATGTCATCTGCTCACAGTGATTCTGGAAAGTACCCATGTCATTTGCTGACAGTATATACTAAACATATATATATATAATGGTGTTAATTTACAATATATGATACTGGCTAAAAATTTTAGCATTTTTATTAGGCACGACGCAAGGTGAGTGCCCTGAGAAAAAGACAACTCAAACACGGCGTCCTCCACAAGAGAACCTTTGGGGCCCACAGCTTGAAACATGTCGAAAATCTCGAAACCTCTAGCTCTCCATCCCAGAAGTGCCATTGCACTTTTTCCAGCCAATGGCTGATACATGACAAGGTTTCCCTGTCAGGGCTGGGGGTCAACAAATCCATCCCCGGCCCACAAACAAACACAAAAATGAGAGACCAAACTGAAACTTCCAAGTTTAGGGAGGCGGGCGGGTGAAAAAAAGGAACACAAGATCCGCCAAAGACCACAATAGGTACACTGCTGTGACTGAAGGTGGTGAGAAACCTTTCATCACCGAAGCAGGAGAGGTGCAATGCTTTACATGAGAAACCACACCTTGCACCCATTGGCACAAAAATGGACTCAACCACAGAGCTACAAAAGAATCCAAGGTAGCATGAAAGCAAGGTTGAGAACCTGCAAGGTTGAGAACCTGAGAGGCCAGGGCAGCACAAACTCGAGACCCCAAAAGCATGAGTTTTGCCTACGAGTTTGCGACATCTACATCGTCGTTATTCAAGGCAACATCTACAAATAGATGTAAGATGATGCTTGCGCGAATCTTCAGATTTTTCAAGGGAAACCACTGGTTCCACCCTGGAGGTCCACCTCAGGTGAAAAACCAGAAACACCCATCCGTGCTGGGGACTGGACTCCCTCCCATCCGTCGCGACCGAGTGGGACTGGGACTCTGCACGGAGCTCGTCGACCAGGAGTTGTTGTCGTTCCACGTTGCTGGTGAAGCTCTTTCGGTGCTCCTCTCTCAGAGCCTGGAACACACCATGTTCAGCGCAAATAGAGACAAAGCCACGAGCCAGGTGCGTTTCCAGGTGGCGCTTTTCTTTGTGTGTCTTGAGGCGGGAGAGACTTTTCGTGGGCGGGAAAGGCCGTCTTTGGGTGGGTCTTTGCAGGGGATATCCGTGATGATCCGGGTTGTTCGATCATAAAAACACAAAGAACTGAACTCCGAAGGCCAAACATTGGGGCCCCATAACCCATCCAGATCCTTTGAATCCATCTTGAATTGGAGCATTTAGCCTTTCGCATGCTTTTGCTTTTCTTCAGCTCTTCCCTTTCAGCCCGGTCGATCGGCCTGCAGATCGGATGCCATAGTGCTTTCAGCTGCACGAAGGGCCTGGAACGCCCCGGTAAGGTGCCAAATCGGCGAAGCGATGACGTGTCTTGTGAACTCAGACCATCCATTGGAATAGTTACCTACATTGGGGTCAAGTGAAAATGGGGTAAATGTATGTAACTATTCCAGTCCCATTGATGGTCTTGTGAACTACCCTCGCCTCAGAATCCTTGGACCTTCTCCACCGAAACGCAAAGGTCTTAGGTTCAGGCCCGAAATCCGAAGGACAAAAGGATATGTTTCCCCTGTTGTCTGGCTGGGTGGAAGGAAGCTGAACACGCGCTATCCTCTTTGGACGTCCTTGGGCTGGGGCAAGTCTGCCTCTTCCCATCTATATACATGCTTTTCACACTATCTTATTTTTAAAGTTCATCCATGGATGTGATCGCTCCACACTGCACAAACCGTGTGAGGGTCATAGGGCGCACGGTCCGATTCGTCATTGAATCAAGTCATGGATAAGTATCCATGACTTTCGGGATGCACTGTGGCAGTGGATCCATCCGCCTTTGAAGGGTGGAAAAGGATGGGAAAGGTGGGGATGGTCCCAGGTGGGTGGGTGACGAACATCGTGCACTCGTCCTTCCCATCGTCGTGCCAGGTCTGAGGTGTCAGGTCGTTGGACTCGGAGCGAACTGAACTCTGATGCCAAACGAACATGTTCGATCATGTTCAGCCTCTATCCAACTTTGCAACTGGAAGTGGACACTGGCCACCGGCCCCATGGAGAACCGATTGATTTCCTCCAACAAAAGCTGAGAGATGTCCACTCGTTCGACGGGAAGTCCTTGAAACGCGCCAGCTCGCTCCGGGATCCCCACCAAAGGCCGCAGCCTGCCCGCCTCCTTGCTTTCATTCTTCATGGCGCTGCTTGCCTGGTTTTCTGAGCAGGTTTGGAGGCTGATGGCTTCTGATGGCTGGTCATAGGCTGGTCTTGTGTCCGAGAACCGCCACGTCTCAGGTCATATTTCATGTCTTAGTCTAATTAATTTCTAATTATATGTCTCCAAATATGCTCCAAACAAACACACCCTCGCACATCTCGCACTATTAGTCACCACCCACCACATCCCCCTGGAGCTTCTTTGTTCCCCAAAACCCTAGGGATCCGTTTTCGTACCGAACCTCCACTCTCCCTAAGCTACGAAACGCACCTCTACTCCCCAAGTTTGCGGCCGTTTTGACGACTGCATGGGCTTAGACACCTGTCCTTGTTCCGTCGTACCGACTCCACTCCCTAAGAGCTGGGCTCCCAACCCCACCTCCCCCGGGTGCTGCAGGTGTCCCCGCCTCGGCGATGGAGTCCATGAGCTCGGAGCGTGCTCGAAGCAGTGCGGCAGCGCTCTGGTCTTTGGCCTAGACCAAAACGAAAGAAAGAGAACATTGTTTGCAAAGAAAGCAACTGTTTGTTCAAGCAACATCAAAAGAACATGAAAGAAAGCATTAATTGTTTGATATTGTTTGTGTTTTTTGTCGCCGATTTCATCGGACAGCCGCCGACACGAGTCGGGAGAAAGCACTGTGCTGAGCCGCCTCGCCCCACTGGTTTGTGTTTAATCATCTGTTCATGCTCTTGATCGTCTTTACTTGTTCATATCATTGACATTGTGATGTATGTTCATTCACTTAGTTCTTTGGCCTCGTTCACCCTTTTGACATGTCCCGGTCCCAGTTGTTTCCCAGTCCTCCCGAATCTGCTCCAGCACTTGAGCAGCCCGTTGCTTTGCAGCTTCCTCTGTGAACATCGGAGCGATGCCGCAAAACGGGCAGCACCCAGCCAATACAGGGGAGGATTGAGACATTGCCACAAACATGGGATGACTGGCCCCTTTGATGTCCCTTCTTGAAAGTTTGCCTTGAACAAATATTCCATGTTCCATGTCCAATCTTATCCACAACTTGTGCTAATAACAGGTAATTGTATATCATGATATGTCATGGATGGCAATTTCAAATCCCCCACTTCCCGAGCAATGGGAACATCCTCTGCTGCAGCAGCTCTTCCATCAAAGCGGGCAAAGGTGTCCTGGGCGGGCCGTCGCATCTATTCGCATGGGGGAACAGCTCTTCCAGTGTTCTACTCTATTCTACTGTAATTCCATGGTTTAGTGTTGAAAACACTTTTCAAAGCAGCTGAGCACCGCCAGCTGGCCCAATAGGCTTCCCTGCTCCGAATGACAAGGCTCGAACATCGTTCGAACGCTTCGTGTTGGACCCGTGACCCCAAACCCCACCAAGTCTGTGCATGTGGTGTCGTTGTTCAGTACCCAAGCAGCCCAGGGGTTCATCGAAAAACACCGCCTGTCGCCAAAGCTGGAAAGCAGGGAACATCAACCAAATCAAGAATGGAACAGGACTCATTCCGTCGTGAGACACGCCTATGTGACGTGACGTTGTGCAAGTCTTGACACCAAGTTGTGGGGGTCCCTTTGCCGACAGAAACATGGACTGCACCTGAAGCTGCCTGAGATAGCCTTTCACTGTGTCTGTGCGTTAAGGTCCTGCAACTTAGTGAACTTGAACTCCAAGGCTTGCAGTTGCCGGACCTGCAGGCCCACGCCCCCTCACGCCAGCCGCCAGCCGTGGTGGTGGTAGCTGTGGGGACATGTTGGGGAATGCTCAATTTATGGGTTGGAGAGCCTGATTACTAGCCTCTCTTATCCAAGCATCCCATCACACGCAGTTGCACAAAGAACTAACTTCCCACAAGCATATATAATGTTGGATTCATTTCTGCAAGCAAACCTCACACAACCTCAAAGAAGGTGGTGGTGGTGGTTGTGGTGGTGGTGGTGGTGGTGGACAAATTGAAACTAGATATACAGTAAATCATTCAACACACCGGACTTAAAAACACAGCTCTGGGTGATGTTGTTTGCTACTAACTTTTCGGGGCTGGGCTGGGAATCATTTCAGGAAAGCGTTGTGTTGTTTTCCGTCTCCCTTGACTATTTGGGATTGAACATTAAGAGCCGCAGCCAAGCATGAAGTGAGTAGCCTCCTCACAGACTTCAAACCTCCCTGTAACTCGAGGTTGATCCCCACGGGGGCGTTTGGTCCGCCTGTTCAAGACTGCCGGCTTCAGCTGCGTCAATTCGCAGAGTTTGAGCTCCAACATCCTCCGGGGTCGCGGAGAGTCGGCAACTTGGGGTCGCTCTGGTTGCTGAAAGTCAAGTACAACTACAAGGACATTGCAAACGTCCTAGGTTAATGTTCCATCATGTTCATCCCCAGATGCCAAGAATCAATTCAGGGAGCTTTGTAAAGCTCCACGTACCAGCTACTGTAGACCCTGAGTGACCCAGTGACCCCTCCTCTTTTGGAGCCAAAAGCTGACCTTGTCGCTGCTCAGTGCACTTAGATGTTTAGGCGTACTAAATTGACCTCGAATCTTTTGGCTGCCAGGGTCCCTCGCCGCAAACCTTCACACTTTTATTCTTCATGCCTGTCTGTGTCAAAGCCACACAGACACGATCTAGCATGATATAGCCCCCAATCTTCTGGCAATCGATTGACCCCCTGAGCGATGGTGATACGACGCTGAAACCGAAGGCTTCGGAGCAGAACGTCCTCCTGCAACGAGGTGATCTGAGCCTAACATGTCGGAGCCATACACACAACCAATAGAAATGATCCAAACGTGGTCTGTTTGTATTTGGCCTCCAAACGTGTTGCAAACATTTGCAGAAAACAATCAAGTCCATGTGGACCCAGCAAGTTTAAACCAGACTCGAGGGCATCGCTTGATGCTACCCACGCTACCCGCTGACTGAGCTACTCTTCCATCGCCATCAACTGATGTGAAAAACGCCAGTCCAAGTGGTAATCCCTTGACATTGACAACGTTAGCAATTTTGCCTGGACCTTACCCAAACCATCCATGTATGAAATAATGACTTACACGGATGGATCATACATAATGAATCAATATTGGTAAATAAATGTAAATGATGTATTCCAGTCCCATGGATGGTCTGGGTAACAACATCTGAGTCAAAGTCCGCGTCTGCTGCATCACAATCGGGGTCTGGCCTCCATCTTGCTGCACCTGGCAGATCTGGTTGGGTGAACCAACACTCAAGACAAGGAAGTATACCCACAAAGTCCATGACGCATTTTACTTCGGTCATGGTGCATTATGACTCCAAATGAGTCATTGGAAGTTCTGGGTGAATTAGCTGATTTAAGCCATTTTAAGCAGCCTATATCCTGATGAAGTCCCGGGAGAAAGCTGCCAGCTGGAACGTGAAGTCCCCAGGATCAAACGAAAGCACACATAAATTACAATTGTCCTTCGTTCTTGGGACTTCTGTAGGGAAGAACCGTCAAAACAAGAACCTGAAATCTGTCGAGCATCGACTCTCCATCAATGATATTATACATGCATTGTTGCTAATGCCTGAACTATGTATATAACTAAATGTATATATTTTATTCTATGTTATACTATTCTTTCGACCATGTCCACGGTAGTCTCCAATGCCCTGCTATGCCCTGCTCCGGTCATTCGGGTCATCCAAAATCAAAAAGCGAGGCAGCTGTGCTCCGCCGCAAGCTTCAAGGAGACGTCTTTGCTGACCTCCCAGCCGTGCGCTGCGTGCGCTGCCGCCCGCGCGGGGGCACGGCGAAAGCTCCGCTCTGGTGAACGTCCGTGGACGATGAAAGAGTCTCAGATGGATCACGAATTTGGAATCCAAACATATTCGCTTGTCAGGTCTGAAGATCACAACCAGTTCGCGGAACCGAAGAAAGCAAGCAACACTTTCACATTTGAACTTTAGCTTTTGGTGGCCTGCACCTGTTGTTTGCCTGAACTGAACGACAATGTACTGTTTGCCTGAATATAAATCCAGGTACAGTGTTACAGTGCTGTGAAGAATCTCCTCTGACATTCTCCCAACGTCCGATGATCACAATTGATAATGTAATAATTATCACCGGACGTTTTGTGGGTGTTTAACAAGGGGACCTCCCACCGATGATGGACATGGATAGTGATTTGCCCAGACATACGGTATCGCATGGTATCGCCTAAAACACTAAAACAAATATATACACACAAAAATATTACATATATCATGAAGGTTGGGGATGTCATTCTTGTCCAAAGCAGTACAGCAGTACCCTATTCCTGCCTGTTGCTGCTCTGTCAGATCTGCCAATTGCACGCGTGTCTGTTGCACGAAGCTTGCTAAGGCATCCTGATGAGCATCTGGAAGGCTTTGAGCTAGAGTTCAGAAGACTCAGTGACCTGAAATGTCTCAAATTCTTTCTTCAAGAAATCCATGTTTTTCCATGTTTTTCCATTGCTTTCTGGCCATCCGAGTCTCACAACGCAGGCCTTGTGAATTCAGAAATCAAGAATCAAACCAGTAAAATAAATTGACATGCCAGGGATGACTCAAATCAAGCGAGCTCAGGAACACGAAACTGACACTACAACAAATTCTGCTGGACAGCTGGATCTCTGCTGGACAGCTTTGTGTCGGACCCTCAGACGCTTGCTCGCTCCCTGCCTCGAGCACCTGCATGTTGCCGGAGAGCCTGGGAAAAAGGACGTGTCTCACACGGTCCGTTTGCTTGGGGACGAGCCAAAAAGGGGGATCGTTGGTTTGGGGCTCAGAAAATGGCCATGAGAATGCATGTTCGTAAACAAAATACAAAGAGTATCTCATATCATCGCATATCATTTCTATCAGCTGCGTCTCGGGGTCTTCACTTTTGGGGGAGCCATATGGAGCCGAACAAAAAGAAGGATTTGCCCCAACAATAACAGTTTCAGAATGCATTGACAAAACCAAAAGCGTCCAATGACGGAGAAACGGTGGCCGAACGACACCGATTCTCTTTGGAGGTGTGTTGACTGATCGTGAAGGAAAGGGAGCCAGTAGTACACTGGCATGAGCACTTCATGTATGGAAATACATCATAAACCACCCCAATGTGGATACATACCTGAACCCATCCAAGGGGTGTCCTGGCTGGACTACCCCACACTACCTATAGGTTTATAAAAAGCTTTCATATGGTAAGGCCAGAATCCTTGATTAAAAAGAAGGTCAAACAAACAGTCAAACAAAAAGTCAACTGGAAAAGTCAAAGTCAAAAAGAAATCAAATTGAAAAGTCAAAAAAAGTCAAAAACAAAGTATAAACAAAAGTCAACCATAGACCACAGCTCGAAAAAGTCAAACAAAAAGTCAAAAAAGTAAAAAAAACAAACATGTCAAAAAATCAAAAAAAACATCAAAAACAGACAAAAACAACAAGTCGAACAACTGTCAAAAAAAACACCCCCCCCCCAAAAAAAAATCAAAAAACAACTCGAACAAGTCAAAAAAAAGTCAAAAAAGTCAACCACTCGAAAAAGTCTAAAAAATGTCAAACAAATAGTCAAAACAACAATCGGAAAAAACACGTATAAAAGCAAGTCGAAAAAAACGTCAAAAAAAGGTCCGATCTGGGCAAATTGACTTTTGTTTGACTTTCTGAAATTTTCTGATTTAACTTCTTTTGACTTTGACTTTTGGGGTTGACTTTTTTGACTGATTTGACTTTTTTTATTTAGACAACAGGCTCTTTCCAATGAAAGTTTTTCCCAAAAGCATCTCCGATGCTTGGGTTCTCGTTTAGTCACTAGTGCCGGGGGAGAGCGAGGAAAAGCTTACGTTGTCGGGGACGGAAGATGGAGGTGGAGGTGGACGGGGTTGGGAAGGGAAGAGGGAAGGGAAGGAAGAGGGAGGGGAAGGAAGGGAGGGGAAGGAAGGGAGGGGAAGGAAGGGA